>OZ035830.1:7934814-8141818 GCA_964034765.1 Knipowitschia caucasica
CAAACACACACACCTCCCTCTAAACACCGCCTCTCTCTGTCACACAAACACACCCAGATACACCCCCATGACACTCACTTGCCACACATTTGTATGCATTTACCCTTCATAGCCACATAGATTGAGTTATTGCTAAAGATGTTTCTATAGTTTGCAGATCCATTCTCCATCACGGGTAACCGTGAAAGTATAGGTGCATGGTCACACGAGGTTCAAAACACTGCGTATATATGATGTACAAGATTGTCACGATGAATCACAGGAGCTCTGGAGAGGAGACAACGTGAAGGTAGGGCCTTGTTGAACATGGGAGGCAGAAGTGTCCAGAGGATAAAAATTGTTATCCTACCCCTTCAGGGCCACCCTGTTCCCCAGACGAACTCCTCGCCATAAGCCCCTTAGCTGCCCCCCACCTTCTCCCACCCAGCCCCTTCCTTCCCCCAACTCCTGCCCCCTACTTTCTCCGCACTCGTGCCCCTCCTTCTCCCACTCGTGCCCCCCCTCCTTCTCCTTCTCCCACTCCTGCCCCCTCCTACCTCTCCCACTCCTACCCCTCCTTCTCCCACTCCTGGCCTGTCTTCGTCCCACTCCTGCCCCTCCTTCTCCCACTCGTTGCCCCCTCCTTCTCCCACTCGTGCCCCCTCCTTCTCCCACTCCTGCCCCCCGTCTTCTCCCACTCCTGCCCCTGTTACTTCTCCCACTCCTGCCCCTCTTTCTCCCACTCGTGCCCCCAACCTTCTCGCCCACTCCTGACCCCCCTCCTTCTCCCACTCCAGGCCACCCCTCCCTTCTCCCACTCCTTGCCGGCCTGCATTCTCCCACTCCTGCCGCCCTCCTTCTCCCACTCCTGCCCCTGTCTTCTCCCACTCCTCCTGCCCCCTCCTTCTGCCCCTCCTTCTCCCACTCCTGCCCCTCCTTCTCCCACTCGTGCCCCCTCCTTCTCCCACTCCTGCCCCCCCCCCTCCTTCTCCCACTCCTGCCCCCTCCTTCTCCCACTCCTGCCCCCTCCTGCAGACTGCTTCAATCTAACCTTTTCAATAAAAGTTGCTCGTTACTTAATTTGTGTGTGAATTATTTTGTGTATAGGAATACTTTTGCGTGTCAATAATTGAAGCATGAACGTAAGACACTAATACATTACAAATAACAGGCTTTATTACAAACAAATAATCATAACAATAAAAGTAATGTGAATACAACATATTACAATGTTAATTTGTATCTGTTATAGAAATCTTTTAGTAAGGCAATCTGAATTAACACAAAAATAATTATGGGAATACGTTATTAACTAATAGTCAACTCTGGTTTCAAATACAGGCCATAATGATCAGTTGTCATCCAGGTTCAGCTGAGAGATGGAGACGTGTTCCTATTTGTCTTTGACCTCATCTGGGTCATAGAACTATATGTTCAGGTCAAAGCAGATTATTTCAAGTATCAGAGTAGTAACAGCGTAAGGAAGCGTACAGAGGAGCCTTGAGTGACACATATCAATGTTGACTTCATCTGTAATATCCAGAGTAGATATGTCTTTGTTTACTCTGGTGTATATAATGTTCATGATTTCGTCATTCGGGACAGACGGTCTCAGACGGTGCTGCCCGGTGGTATCGGTATCGGTTCTGTTATTCATTGTATATGTCACATTTACTAATGAATAAACTCACACTTTGATTGTTTTACTCTTGGTTGTTTACTTTATTTTTGCTCTCGGTCTGTACAGAATTTCCACAACACATCGTTTACACCAGTGGTTCCAACCCCCGGTTAGTGGACGGCTACTGGACCATGGCATGTCCGCACACAACCTTAAAACACATTCTTCCCTCTTCCTCCTTCTTTCTTCTCTGCACTTTCCAACACATTCAGAACCTTACAACACATTCTTCTTTCTTCATCTTCTTCCTCCTTCTTCATCTTCATCTTCTTCTCCATCTTCTTCTTCTTCCTCCTTCTTCTTCATCTTCTTCTTCCTTCGTCTTCATCTTCTTCTCCATCTTCTTCTTCATCTCCTTCTTCATCTTCTTCCCCTTCTTCCTCTTCTTCCACTTCTTCCTCTTCTTCCTCTTCTTCCCCTACTTCTTCCTCTTCTTCTTACAACACATTCAACACCTTACAACACATTCTTCATCTTCTTCACCTTCTCCTTCCTCTTCTTCATCTTCATCTTCTTCACCTTCTTCATCATCTTTCTTCCTCTTCCTTTCTTCTTCTTCTTCCTCTTCCTCTTCTTCACCTTCTTCATCAACTTCCTTCTTTCTTCTTCCACTTCCTTCTTCTTCTTCTTCCTCTTCATCTTCTTCACCTTCATCATCTTCCTTCTTTCTTCTTCCTCCTTCCTCCTCCTTTTTCCCCATCTTCTTTCTTCTTCCTTCATCTTCCTCCTCTTCTTCCTCTTCCCTTCCAACATCTATGCAGCCACTCACAATGGCTTCAGCCATTGTACCATTTCTAGTTTTATTTTCATTCTAATACCTATGCTAACATTAGTGCAACTTTTTGTAAGCTGTACAACAATCTGTGATGAAATGGTACATTTTTTACAGCTGTTCCATATGAAAAAACATGTTAACTAATAACAAATGTGACCTTTTTAGAAATATTTACCTCCACCATGTTTTTTCAATTGTATTCATAGGCTTAGAATTGAACTTATAAGTGTCCGTGTGTGTGAAGGAGTAGTCCCCACTCTTCATCCCACAGGTGTATCCTTCCTGTTTTATTTTGAAATATTTAACTTTATTTGTCCCTGTCCCTAACTTGTCCCTTCTCTTTTCTTGGAAGGTGATGGGTGGAGGTGCTGGGCTGGAGGCGCACCCATCCCAGTGCATGCCAGGTGCACCCAACTGAGCAATCAGCTGGGCTCCACCATGATCCTCCGAGAGAGGGGTGTTTCATTTGGACTAAACATTATATAAACATACTTCACATACCACTCCCGTAAAAACACCACCGCTAATTTCAAATTACTATAAATTATGATTATAATATATCTGCATAAATTAAAGATGTAAATAGTTGTGTAAATATTTTGTAAATAGTGTAGGCCTACATTGTTGTGTCCCTGGGCGGGTGGAGGTTTTGGTTTGGGCCACTGTATAAAAAGGGGAAGAGTCCATTTATGTGGGTGTTCCTGTTGTGTGCATGCTGCCCAAATAAATAAGACATCTTTTGTGCAATCTGAAACTTCTGATCCGGTGGTTATTTCCTGTCCTGGTGAGAGGCTGTTACAGTGGCTCGAACGCTACAGTGTGAGACGAATGCTCTCCGTGTAAATGCGCCATCTTGAAAACAAGTGGTGGATAAGGGACAAAAAGGATGCAAGAATCATGTTTTTGTTTCACATGAGCTACTGATAACGTTGCTTTCACCGTGCCTTCACAAGTTGGAAGAAGGAACCATGGAGGACCACAGTGAGGTAAAAGAACAATCCGAACAAAAAACTTTTAGAAACATAATTATGCTGCTATGACACTGGACTTCTGCAAAGTGTCAGCATCGCAAACCACACGCACAAAGACAGCGTTAACACAACAGGAGGCACATTAGTGATGTGCGATTCGTGAACGAATCGTTCAAAACTCGAGCTTCACTTTACTGACTCGGGAGTCGTGATTCCCAGCCTCCATTAACTCGTTCACCAACTCGTCCGCCCACCACTTTCTAAACTGCGACCCCCAGACTGCGTTTTCTACTAGCCACAATGAATGACACTCTAATATTACGTGTGTGACTGTGTGTGTGTGTACTGTAGCTCGTTTGAGCACAGAAACCAAAAGCTTATTGTTTACAACCATCTACTTCACCGTAACGTCCTCCTTCCTGCCTGCCCGCGCCTGCTAGTACGAGCCGTACGAGCAGTGAACGACTCACTGTGGTTCTGGATCAGCCCCTTCCCGCTCCCCTTCGAGTCGTTCAGCTCTGAACGAATCGTTCATCTGATCTGACTCACTCACTCAGCATCAAGCGAGTCGAAACAACAGGACAGGACACCGACTCGTCTCGTAACTCTCGTTCTCTAACTGGGTTGAAAAAAGTAGTTTCTTTTGCCCCATCTGACAAAAAATAATAACCCTCTACATGTATTATATGAGGTAGATTGAAAAATATAATTGGCTATTTATTAAGTTATTTGTTCAGCTGTGTTTCTCTCGTCGGACAACAGGAGTTCCGCCTCGAACATTATTGGCGTTACAATGATTGTCATCAATAAAAAATGAATGTGTGAAAAATATCAAAGTTGTTTGTATTTATTATTTATATAATATAATTGTTATGACCTTTTTTTTTTTTTTTTACCAGGAATGTAGGTTTTAACACGGAAAACATTTATGTAACACCACATTTTTGGCGGAAAGTTTTAAATATTTTTATAGAAAATGGATAGTAGCTGCAGAAGAAGCGATATTTGGATGCACTTTGAAATAACAGGCCCATCACGAGCAAAATGTCAACTCTGTTCGTGTTATTGTATTTCTTGTATTGTGACAGCCCCTCGCTTGGAATGTTGTTGCTGCTTTGTTCACAATTTTACTGTTGAATTGTTAAATTTAAAGAGTTTATATTTTGTCAAATTAGTTTACATATTTGTTATTGTTACCATTTATCAAATTTTAATAAATGTTTTGATTGTAAATTGCCATTTTGTGTTCATGTATGTTTTTTTCTGAACAACTGAATCACTGAATCAAATGACTCAAAACACCCGATTCACTTTGGTGAGTGATTCACTTTAACTCGAGTCAGTAAAATGAATCGAACTTTACATCACTAAGGCACATCGTGTTGTTTGTACACAACAGACTCACATGTGAACAATACGTAACTATTTCACAATGACTGAATGAGAACAGGCAGAATCTGCAACGTTCTCAGGATGTTCTGTCATCCAAGTACTATGTCACAAGTTTCAACTAAACTTATTCAAGGACAAGCCTCAAAAAAACACACACAGAATCCCCACAAAACAATCGCCAGAATACTTTTTCAGCAGCGTAAGTGAATGATCTGTTTTTCTTACTGTGATGCAGATGTAGCGCTGTGGCTAACGCTAAAGCTAACATGAGCTTTTAGCAATGTCCTGCCGCGGCTGCGTATATCTCCTGCTTCTTTGATCATCGTTGTTTTAAGCTCCCACAGACGTTATTCCTCCATGCGTCTCTTCTCTTCACACCGCGTTTGTAAAACTATATGTAACCGGGTGGTTCAACTAGTTCTTTAGTTTTGACATTTCGAACCAAAAACCATGAAAGGAAACAGGTCAAGTGCATTAATAAAAGGCATAATTTCGTTCAACACATTTATTTTAGCAGTTCTTTTCTTTGTTGACAGGAGAACAAATCAAATATTTTGTTACATTTCACATTTTCATTAAAACAAGAGTAAACAAGGCAGCCGCTCTCCGAACCCGCCTTCCCCAGCTACCGAACGGGGGCAATGATACTCTGTGAGGGGCCATGACGGCTGGTCCACAACATTCGAGTTGCGGCAAGACTGGAGACACACGCGGACCTGGAGCTTCATCGTGGAGCACAGCCACACCACGGACTACATTTAAACAAATAAACGCTTTAAAAATTGCATAAAATACATCATTTTCACACATTTACCTGGGAGCCAACGAATAGCAGGAAACGAGGCAACTGCACCGGTAGGACCAGGAAGTAAGGCAAGCTGTAGAGTACAGGGACTAGTCTAAACTTTGGGGGGGGGGGTGTTAGAACACAAAGTAATAGGAGGCTGCATGCAGTGGCTAAAAATAAGAATTACCTTTGTGGTATTGTAAAAGGTTATGGTCTCATGCTTCCGCTTTCCCTCTGTGCCTGTAAGCACCATCTGGTGGAGAGTCCTCGGGATGGAGACACCCTTTTTCATCTTTGCCTGGTACACAGTGAGTGTAGCACGCTCATGCTTCGGCACCTTGGTGCTGTGCAGCTCTGCGCGCTGTGTTGCTGAAGGCGGGAGCTCCCTGCGTGCAGCATTCATGACGCCAACGAGGCTGGTGTTTCTCGCCAGCAGGCACAGGCTAGGGATAAAGAGGTGAAAAAGTTGTCAGTGGTGACATTCCTGCCTTTGCCCATGATTGGCTCCATGGGTTTGAGCACTACACTCTCCCCCAAGCGCTGACCAGCTGGCCGTGCTCCACCTTTCCCAAGATAAGGGATCCCATTGAGGAAATATTTGGAATCCACATCTGCCGCTATCTAAAATTTGATTGCGAATTTGTCGGGTTTATTGGCCATATAGGCCAATAGAGTGAAACGGCAGCATGCTTTTGTTGGAAACAGCTGCTCATCCACCGTGACATTTTCTCCTGGCCTGTAGCAGCGGATAGAGTTGGAATCCTTCCACACGTCAGTGATGAGGGCAAACTTATCTATTGCGAGTCGGGCCTGCCTCTCCTCTCTGCGGTCAAAGCGTAGGAAGCGCATCATCTCCCGGTATCTCCTGCAAGGCATCGTGCTTCTGAAAAATTGAAGCCCCCACTGATCTGACCACAAACTCTCCATCTCTAGATTCCTGTTGAAACTTCCCCTAACATATGAAGCGCCATGAAAGCTTTGAGCTCTGGGATGGAGAGGTCCCACGGTACCCCAGAGCGACGCGGTTCAGCCACTGTGCAGTCCCGTATGTGCTGGAGCAACAGAGGATCAACCAAGCACAGGAGAGCACTCTATGTCGTGGATCCCATGTTTTGCAAATGCAGTAGGGCCTGCAATTTCTCTCAGAATATTTTGAGATTGTCTTATTCCGCGCCCTTTGCCTGGTGGCACAGACAGCCACACGCTCTGGTCTTTCCCCATCTCTTCAGGACCTACGAGGCATTGGACCAAATATTAAAATTAGGACAAATAGTCTAAACACTTTATGGTATCATGATGTGCTATTATTAGCACATTAGCTATTATTTGTAGGTTGCTTGGTCCATGCACTGCGTATTAGGCTACAGGCCTATACCTGATTCTGGAGCAGGTGGTCCTATCCAGACCTGGTCTCCAACGTACTGTCTGCGCACTGGAAGAAGAAATAACACATTTACAGGCCTGCCATGTGAAAATGTTTGGGTAAATCTTGTCTATTTGCGTGTGCCTACCAGCCGTATCCGCTACCCCTCTGTGCTTGCCTTTTTTCATTATACAATATTTTTACACAAAATAAAGCCCAATCATCTGACCATGAGCTCTCCATATCTACGTTCTTGGTGAACCTTGTGTTCTTGTCTTGAAGCATTGCAAGGGCTTCATCCACCGTGTACTTGGCAGCTCTTTTCATTTTGTACTACTCTCAATTCAGAAATACTGAAGAAAATGGCTTCTTCCTCTCTTTCACTCCCAAATAAAAATATACTCAAACCCCTTTATAGTCTAATAATAAAATATTGATACATTTTTATAAGGCGCAAAAAACCCCGGGAAACGGTTACTATGACAATAGTCGCCCCTGCGCCATGTATCCCTATGGGCAGCAGAAAGGGCTATGGTTTAGAAATGTTGAAATGAGTGTAAATTTTGTTTTCTTTATTTATTTATAAGTAAGTAATAAAAGTCACAAAATGTCAACTTCTGGCGTTTTGTTTTGAATACACCAATTAGCATAATAGGCGCTCCTACTATCGCTGGGTTGCAACCACGTGACCAAAAGGGGGCGTGGCATGAGGCCGTAGGACAGGAAGTATTTTTCCACATTAAATAGAATGGGCGATGCAGGAAAACGCAGCTACAGGAGCTTTTCGTGGCTTAGTGTCACTTATTTTGAGTGAAAACTATTTTCAATGCAGCGTACGCCTTGAAAAGTTTGAATGAGTCCAATGTTTTCAACAATGAGGAGGATTAAGCAGCTGTTATAGTGACGACAGTGGAGCTCGTCACTCTTGTATCAACAGAACCACGTCTGAGATGATAGTTCTGATCAATAATAAAATTAATAGGGCACAAATGTTACTTTTCACAACATTTGAGGCAAGAAATATGACCCTTTTGTCATTTCAGTTAATTGTTATGCTCCGGGGGGCTCCTTGGCGCGTTAAGCTAACAACAGTAAGCTAACAGCGGGGGCTGCGATGAACGCATCTGTCCCGTGGGTACGGAGCTTGGATACAACTTCAGACATTACCCTGGTCCTCACCATCCCAGTTGTGGAAATAACGATGAACAATGACTCTTGTAACACAATGGCTAGAATATATGTGAGAAGAGTAATTGTAAAGCCTACTATTAGCTTTGTTACACATGTATGTGTTGGTTTGAGACATCTTTTGACATTAAAACATGTCTTTAACAGTTCTTTCTCTCTCTTCCCTTGGTTACTACAACCGTATACTGCATTGTATCTATGAACGTCAGCTAAGTAAAGACTGTGGACTGCCGGCAGTCTGCGGCCGCAGATGCTACGCAGGCTAATGCTAATGCATTTCTTCTGTTCCTTCTAAGGCATTTTCCAAAAAAATCAAAACAAATATTTTTTTGCGAAATAGAGACTCCATAAGTTCCCCACTTGATATGAGCAGTTGTCACAACTGTACACGCCACAGAAAAAGAGAATTTTGAATCTGAATGAGTGCATTTTTACATTGTTCTTAATGGGGAGATTTACTTCCTGTTCCCCGGAGCACTCTCGCGCTGCAGCGTGACATCGAGTGCAACCCAGCAATTAAGAAGCACGTAATGCTTGCGTGTTATGAAGCTAGCGACGCGCTTCGCCATTCACTATCAATGCAAACCTGACGCTTTTGAAGTCGAAGTTAAAGAGCGACTAAACGGCAAATAAACAATTTTTTACTCAAAAACTGCATAAATGTGTTTATTGTAGTGCTCTCTACGTTTTCAGAATTATTTGTACATGTTTTCATGACAAAAATAAAAGTACAACGAGCTTTCAGTGCCTGTTACTAGTGTGCAGAGAAGCTAGCTGAGCTAGCCACTCTCAAACAAATACATATTAATCAATCAACACCATTAAATGTTAATCAGAGAATACAGTATACATATACATCCCTAACACAAATGCAAGGAAGTTTTCAGAATTATTTGTTGACGTTTTCATGTCAAATACTGTTTTAATGTAACAAAAAGCGATCAGGATAAACCCGGAGGTTACATTTGAAGAGGATCCGATTATGGATTTAGGTTCGGTATATAAATGAGTTCCTCACCACTGATGTTCTGAATTCTTTGTTCAGTTTTCATGTAGTTCCGAAGAGTTTTTGAACTAGCTAGCTTAGCTCCAATGCCGGGCAGTCGGCGGACGGATACCGTCAAAATGGCTGGCACGCAGCTATGGGTCACGTGACTGGGAGATCCCTGTAGCTCATCAATAATTTAAGTATGTAAACAAGGGTGGAATGAGGCTTTCTGGTGGGTAAACTATTGCTTTAACCAGCAATGACAACTGTCAGCGAGCTGTCAATCACAGCCCAGACCACGCCCAACTCTAAGCCCCCCTTCTTGTCCCTTGGTCCTCTAGAGTGGTTCCCAAAGTGGGGGTCGCAAGATGATTTTTTTTTTTTTTGAGCAAATATAAAGCCCTTAAATATTTATTTAGCATTTGATTTGATTCAAAAGGACTACTTGTTAAATTGTGTTTGGAGACTATAATATATTTTAATAACGTTTGTAATTTTGTCCCAGTCATTGCAGCGTCAATCAAAATCATCACGTAACACAGCTCACATCATGCGCAGCGACAAAGCATGTCCTGCTGTTGTTTGCTAAAACTAAAGGTGTTTGAAGGCTACAAATAAATAATACCTGCTTTAAAATGAAACTTGGTTAAAGAAGCTATACCCGATTTTTTTTCTAAGTAGTTCATAAAAATGCTTTTTAATATGTTGTGTCTGCTATTATTAATATTCTTTAATTCTACATAAACAAAGTATGTATGTATCTTCATATGTGTAAAATTGTGTTTGGGATAATGTGAGCACGCAATGGCAGGAAGTCACTTATCTAAATCATAAGACCAATGTGACGTTGGAGACAATAGAACCCGCAGCTGCATCTCGGCAGCGTCTGTGCCATTAGACTGCACATGTATGTCTTGTGGATGCATGTTTGGTTATAATTGTGTCTTAGGACATCTGGAGGGACAATAATAGTCTATAGATTCGATTTATTTACCATTTGCAGTAAAACCACATGTAGTGAGATCCTCAGGGAAGAAAGATTCAGAGATACTGAGTTAACCAGGACTAGTCTATAAGATTATTAAATGACAAGTATTTATGACATCCTGCCCTTGCGCATCTATAAGAGCTCTGTGCTGAATGTGTTCTTTGTCATTCATACCATCCTCATTCTCAGAGCTGACCCAGGCTGACAGTGCTAAGCCTGAATTGGACTTGATGTATTCTGATTATGCCATTAAACTCTTTCTTTAATACATAACTCAGAGTGCATTCCTTCTCCAACACTATACTGGTTTGTGCGGGAAACCCCATCTTCTGCGGAGAAGAAGATACAACATTTTGGCGTCACGTAACAGTAAATTTTTCAATTCTTAGCATGTTCAATGACGCAACATTTTGGCGTCACGACGGCAGTTTTGGGCTGTCAGAACAGTTTTTAAAGACGACACATTTTTAGGTGGCTTTGGGCCACATTTTGGCGACTCGATCTGAGACGGAAGCAGAGCAGCGTACAGCAGACTGGAGAAAAGAGATGCCGGCTTTCTAAAAGGGTGAGATTTCACTAAAATCTTTTCTTCTTTGTGCTGTATTGTTGGTTTGCTCCGGAATCACAGTATAGTGTTGGAAGGGTTTAAATTTCTAAATTTGTTTTAGTTTATTGTTCACGAAGGTAACGCTTTTGAGAATAATAAACTCAGTTTATTTTTACGTTAGAAGAGAGACACAGAGAGACACAGAGAGACACAGGGAGACACAGAGACACAGAGAAATAGAGACAGAGATAAAGATACAGATAAAATGTAGAAGCAGAGACAGTGAGACATATAGAGTCATAGAGCGAGGCGCGTAGAAACAGAAGTGAGAGAGACGTATGGAGTCATAGAGCGAGGCGCGTAGAAACAGAAGTGAGAGAGACGTAGAGTCAGAGATAGAGACACACAGAGATTGTGTTTATGAGAGAAGAAGTTCAGGGTTTTTCAGTTTAGTTTTTGTTTTTAGTTTAAACCTTGCCAGAAGTTTGTTGAACATTGTCAAATGAGGTCCAGTGTGTCTATAGTGTGTCTAAAATGGTGTCTCTAAAAGCCTTGGCAGTAGTTTTATGGACGTGGTTATTATTGTCAGTTTCATGGCCATGATGAATTGACAATAGCTTTGACTTATGATCCATCAGTTAGAAACAAATTCAAGCTAAATTTAGGTTCTTAAATAGTGTTACCTGAGGCCCAGGACAAAGTCTGACTAATTTGGATTAAAATATGTTATTTGAATTGACTGTACAGTGAAGTTTAGATAAAGGCCTGAAGTGTGAGTGAGTTTGCCTCTTTTCTGCAAACTCAACAGTTTTCCTCTTTCTTCTCCTGCCCTGCTGGAGCAGCCCCTCCCTCCTGCTCTGCTGGAGCAGCCTTTCCTTCCCTTGTCTCCCATTCTGCTTAAATCTGACTAGTACTAGTTATTTGATTAATGCTTGCTGCATTGACGAAAATAAATAGAAAAGGGGTGGAACCAGTGACAAACAATTCACTGATGAAAGTAATTTGGTAATGAGATATGGTCAACCATTTTGAAATTAGCTTAAAATCGAAGAATGTAAAGTTCATTGATTTTAACAGTCTTAGATTGATATTAAACAAGACTAGTTTAGATTTTTGGGTTTGAGGATTTTTGATTTTTGTTGCTTATGATCACAAAAGCTGCTATTTTGTGATCACAAGTGGACTTACACTTTTGTATAAGTTTTTGTTTTTTGTTTTGTGAAAGAGAGACTAGTCATTTTTTGTGTGTGTGAAGTCCATTCGTCTTTACATTTTTGCCTTTGTGTAGTGACGACTCACAAGGGTGGAGTTATGTGAAAGAGACAATGTTAAGTGTTTGTCATAAAGCATTTTGATGCCTAGTTTATTATGATAGAATAACTCACTGTTGATCTAAGTAATCTATCATAGTTACATGAATAATCCATGTTCAGAATGACATGATGAGTTTGATAGAGTTAGATACACTCTAATGTTTCACTTTTGATTTGATGTTTATGATGAACTCAAACTGAAGTTTTGTTTTTCTCTCTTTTGTGCTGAACGAGAGCAAAGGTGTTTGACCAGAGCCAGGTCCAGTGGAGAAAAAGACGACCTTCGTCCTTTCAACAGATCCAATGAAAGCTGCTCTTCATCAGGTGCAGTGTATTCTATCCACAAATGTTTCCCATGATGCACTTGTTTGTAAGATGACATCATTACACACATATGTTAATCTGTTATAACTGACACAGGACTTTGGCAACTGACTGAGCGAGAGATTTATCTTTGGTCTAAAAATGATCAAACATTTTTTAATTTACCAAAATATGCTGCAATAATATTTGGGTCTGGTTTTATTCACTTTTAGGAATCCCAAAAAGGTTGCATTTTGTTGCTGTCTGGTTTAGACTTAAATAACAGAATAGAGTAATAGATTACCACTAACAAGTTCAAATTACAACACTTATGAAGTAAAATAGAATTAGTCGATACAATAAATAAAAAGAGAGAGAAGTGAGTAATAGTTTATTGACTTACAATTGGGTTGAAGCTATTGAGTAAAAATAGGATGGTGTTGTTTAATCTCTGATTAAATAATTTAATTAGGGGTTAACTTAAATCATTTAGGGAGTAATCAAATTTGACTGTTATATTTTAATTCATTGCGCGGTTGTTACAGTGCTTTGCAAAATGGACGCTGACAGTTCTAATCCTAGTTTGAATAAAACTATCACACCAATAGAAGTGGTATAGACAAATAATCCACTTGTGGACAATATCAGTAAAATTTAGAAAAAATGGCATCATCGGTGGTCAGACATCGACTGTCGCCGATCGAAGGGACGTTTTATATCAAAGTCATCAAAACTCTAAAAGTCCTAATCTCTACATACAAAGCAGAAGAGAACAAAGGTCGTAGAGGTCGAAAGAGGAAAGAGAAACGTCGGATTGAACTTGGGACACTTGAGTTGTTTGAAGTTGTGGCAAAGACACTTTTGAAAGACTTAAACAAAGAAAACGAAGGCATCCAGAGAGCTGGGACAGTAATGATAAACAGTGATGGACATTTCTCACATAAACATGAACCACTGACTCAGAACACTCTGAAACACTCAGATCCATATTCACAGCTGCCTGCATTTACTCAAGAAATTCCACTTCGAGAACACACAGAAGTTAGAGGTGAAGAATTATTAACACCAATGTCTTACATCAAGTACGATCAAGAAGAATCAAACCAATCAATAAGATGTGTCCTGTTGTGGTCTGTGGAGGAGACCTGGAGTACAGACCATGAAGAACACAGGTCTGTCTGAGGTCATGGAGAAGCTGCCCATGATCCAAGATGGAGCATATCCTTGGATTTCGAAACTAGAAGAGATTTCTGTGGGGACAATTCTTGCAATGGGTGATATCAAGAGACTGTTTGCGACACTCCTGGGTGTTGTGGCCATGGAGGAAATCTTACAGAGAGCTGAGCTACATCACTATATGAAGACATCAGTAAATGATGCAGATCTTTTTGCCTGTAACAGAGGTAGAGTGTGGAAAGCTTTGAAGGAGATGTTTCCTACACACATACATCCTGATAATGTCCTGATTGAACCATTGGGACCAGAAGAGAATGCAAGAGTATATGTGTCCAGAGTGTATCTGCCAGTGAGGAACAAACTGGATGAAGTTATTGGTCTTGGGAGTATGACAAAAAGCCTCTATACTGACAATGTTGCACATCAAGTGGATCTCCAGAGGAAGACAGAAGAACGTCAAAGAAAACAAGATCAAGACACAGTCAGAGAACTGAATAAGATTAAATTTGCAAATATCTGTATAGAAAGTCAGACTGTTATATAAAACCACACATCAGCATGGATTAGAGACTCTGTTAACATAACGCCATTACAACTGTTTCTATTTTTATAGCACAGATTAAAGATGCTGACAGTACTAAACATCATAGAAATAATTGAATAAAGGAAAGATTTAATCTGAAACAGATTGAATAAAGTGTTAAATAAAGTTTCTAGATTATTTGTGAATGTTTTACTGTACGCCTCCATTTTCAGAGTGAGTGAATGTGACACAGGTGCGTTTGGAGCGATCTGGAGAAGAAGAAGCACATTCATTTGCCAACATCCTGCTGTCGAGAGGTCAACAGTAAATGAGACCTCCACTCAAAGAGAATGTCATTAATAAATTGGATTAAATTTGTGGATAGAAGGATAGAAAGATAGAATTGCAAATAAACTTGAGAATAATTGGGAATAAATTAGTTGAAATAGTATACAATAATATTTGGATCAATGAAGGATCTATAAAAAGGTTTCAATAATCTGTTGAAAGAATGAAAGGTATTTTTACAATCACATTTGTGAAAAGGTTTTTGAAAGTTTTTTTTTGAATAATTATGCATAATGGGTTGGATGAAGCTTATGTGAAATACATGAAATGAGATGATCCACATATGTTTCAGATAAGAGGAGTCTGTAACAGTGTGTTACAGTGGTCACTTCTGCACTGAAGTGGTTGTATCAGATCAGAACCAATTGGGAAAATAGTTTACTTTGGGCATAACTGTTTCTTAGTCTAATATTATTTGGGTGAAATTGTCAGGACCATAAAGACAGTGGTCTCTAAAAGAAGTAAGTTTTGCATAATGATAAAGTGAAGTCTATAGTGAGTGAGTCACTGATGTAAGAAACATCACAGACTGATGCCATAGAGAGTAATATCGGTTACTAGAGTCACATTAAGACTGATTAGATGTTTGATCTGATCACCATGATCTGAAACAATTACTTAATGATAATAAACTGGTGTGAAGATAACTATATGTTGAGAGGTAACTACTGTAACGACAGAGTGGGATAATTGTTACATCTGATGATGTTAGAGTGATTCATGTGGTGCTGGAGTAAATACACAACTGCTACAGCTATTTTATGTTACTGGATTGAGAACTGCTACAACTACAGCTAAACAACTACAGTGACTGGGACAACAGAGATGATTATGATTTATCTGACGACAGAATCTATGGGAACTTTACTGATGAGCTGCTACTATGAGGAGAGTGACTTCAAAGGGTGTCACTGAAGGACTTTTAGTTTTATTTTTCAGTATTGTCACATTAGAAGTTACGGATGACTGTATGTGATCTTACACAGAGGCCTCGTGTTTGGATTAATGATAGTATTTCTGGAGCATTTAAGGTGACAATGACTGATGAGACTTTTGACTTTTACTTGGTTGAAAATGACTTGTTTGATTTTGACTTTAGACTTTTGACAATTTGACTATGGGTTGACTATTTAACATTTACAGTGTTTATTTCAAATGAGGAATCAGATTACACACATGGTATGGAGTTATATTTCTGAATGACAATATTGATAATATAAAATAGATACTTTGGGGTTTAGCATTTGTCATCAGTTAACACAGTTTAAACATAACACAGTTGATTATATTTAACTAAGGAAGGAGGTTTATCTGAGCATAGCTTTGGACTCAGGTGAAGTGTGTTATACATTAATTCCAATTTTGACAATAGATTAAGATTAAGATTGACACTAATATGACAATAGGACTGATGTAATTGATGCTTTGACAATTACAGAAGGATCATTTGAACACAGGTTACACTAGACTTGGTAAATAATTGACTTAAATAGTTATTTGCATTGACTGGGACACATGGACTGACACATGTAGGATTAAACAAGGTGTGTTTATTCCAATGGGGGAATACCCTGTTATTAACCAATTATAATACTATTATCTTTCATATATGTATGTTTATTATACTTTATATATCTTGTTATGGTCACATAATTGTTGGAATTCTAGATACTGGTTTGTGTTGTTTTTTTCTGTTTTTTCAGAAAATGGTGATGATTAATGGACACTGGACAGTGGACAGTTGGACATTGATGACAATCAGGGGTTTTGAAGAGCTCTGATGCAGAGTGTGGACTGGATTCATCAGGAGAAAGTATCTTGAGAACGGAAGAGATTAACAGGAGACGGAAGAAGATTTTGTCTAAAATATATTGTGTGATCCTATATTCTTTGTTTGTGTTTGTGTTTTTTCTATTACAGGTGATGTGTATGTATTTTTGCAGTTGATGTTCAGTGTTGGGGATAAAGATTTAAACATATTGATTAGATTGATAGTTTTAGAATACTTATTTTACATTTAGAATACTGAAATTGAGTGACTGTAATTGGAACACAGTTACTAAATTGTTGTTAAATGAAGTGAACTCCCTCAGAGTTTAATATTGATTCTTAAATTCCTAGATTTAAACTTTAGGAATAGTTTAGTTTAATATGAAGTTGATTTAGCTGAGTATTGGAGTCAATGCTGAATATTTTTGAGTGGATTAAATCCAATCCTTACCACTGAATGTTTTTAGTAATGTGAGCTTCGAGGCTGTGAGTGCAAAGTTTGTAGTCGTCAACGAAAACACATGAAGACAAATTAATATTGATTTGTTGGGGCTATGAGAGAATTTTTCCAATAAGCTAATATGATGTTGGTTTTTGCTCTCATACTCACTGCAAGGAGACAGGTATAGTTTCTCCTGTGATCAAGCATGTGCTTGATCAAAAGGGGGAATATGTTGTGTCTGCTATTATTAATATTCTTTAATTCTACATAAACATAAAGTATGTATGTATCTTCATATGTGTAAAATTGTGTTTGGGATAATGTGAGCACGCAATGGCAGGAAGTCACTTATCTAAATCATAAGACCAATGTGACGTTGGAGACAATAGAACCCGCAGCTGCATCTCGGCAGCGTCTGTGCCATTAGACTGCACATGTATGTCTTGTGGATGCATGTTTGGTTATAATTGTGTCTTAGGACATCTGGAGGGACAATAATAGTCTATAGATTCGATTTATTTACCATTTGCAGTAAAACCACATGTAGTGAGATCCTCAGGGAAGAAAGATTCAGAGATACTGAGTTAACCAGGACTAGTCTATAAGATTATTAAATGACAAGTATTTATGACATCCTGCCCTTGCGCATCTATAAGAGCTCTGTGCTGAATGTGTTCTTTGTCATTCATACCATCCTCATTCTCAGAGCTGACCCAGGCTGACAGTGCTAAGCCTGAATTGGACTTGATGTATTCTGATTATGCCATTAAACTCTTTCTTTAATACATAACTCAGAGTGCATTCCTTCTCCAACACTATACTGGTTTGTGCGGGAAACCCCATCTTCTGCGGAGAAGAAGATACAACAACTACTTACAAGTTGTATAATAATACATCATTTAATTGAAAACTTGAGGTCATTGATTCAGCTGTGTTAGAATTACAAGCAGTGAAAAGTGCTGAGTAGAGTCTGAGCGGGACGCTCGTTCTCCTCCGCTCACAGAACGAGCAGCGAACAGCCTGCGTCCTCTAGCCTCTACAGCGCTGCTTAACACCAGGGCTTCGACTTCAAAATTCGAATATAATTCTAAAATAAAAAATGATGAACAAAATAATTGGATAAAAAAATTTGAACAAATATTAGACAACCCTTGTAATTCGAAATGTATTTAATGACTGCAAATAAAATAGTTAGCTCCCAAAGGTTTCACCGGGACGTGCTAGGCAGGTAACAGCTAAGCTAGCTAGTTGTTTCATGGTAACTTCCGGGTTTTTCGCAATCGCTTTTTGTCACATTGAAACAGTATTTTTGTCATGAAAACGTTAACAGCAAATTCTGAAATCATCCGTACATGTGTGTTAAGGATGTATATGTGTACTGTATTGTCCGATTGACGTTTAATGGTGTTGATTGATAGATATGTAGTTGTTTATTGAGCCTGGCTAGCTCCGCTAGCTTCTCTACACAGACAAGTGTGCAGAGAAACGGCACAGTGTAGTGACAGGCGCTGATAGCTTGTTGTACTTGCAAAGTAATGTTAGTATTTTACACACCTGAATTACAAACAGAGGTTGCATTGGGGCTTTGGTCATTATTGGTTTGAGAGTTCTGTTATCAAGAAAAAATTATCGGAAGAATTGCTGCTGCTGCTTTGAGGAGCTCTATAACAAATTTATAATTAAATATTAGAATATATTCTAAGGTTTTAAATTAATATATTCAGACGCGAAACTAGCGGTATTCTTTTACTTATATATTGTGTTAGCAGTGCGTTACTTTAGTGCCATTTCATCAGTGATTGTTGCACAGCTTACAAGACGTTGCGCTAAATGCTAATGTTAGCATATGTATCAGATCGCAAATAAAACTAGGTGGCTCTGTGTTATGAGAGCTTAGGGTAAATGAGAAGCCATTGAGCGAGTTGGGGGGCGGTGCTAAACATTCAAACATTGCAGAAACGGGTATGGTGCCTTTAATATCCACAACAGAAAAACCCGGAGGGGGAGAAAAGTCACTTGTATCAGGGGTCAGGCTGATGGTGCGAAGAGAGGGAGAGAGGGCAAAGGAGGGAGAGAGGGCAGCGGAGGGAGGGAGGACAGCGGTAGAACAGCGCGTTAAAGAGGCCCGGCTTTTCGGAGTCAAAGGTAAAGAGGTCCGCACATTAAAAGCGGGTGGCCAGTTTATGCCTTTACTGACAGTAACTTTGGAAAGAGAAGCCGGGGATGAAGCGCATAAAGTAACAGCAGAAAGCGGCCGCCCGCTCTTAATGTGCGGACCTCTTTACCGCTGACTCGGGAAAGCCGGCCCACTTTACCGCGGTAGGAGAACAGTGAGGGCGAGCCGCAAGAAATGCGCTCCACTTCTGCTGAGGAGGGAGCCCACCAAGCCAAGTGTCACTACATGAGTAAAAATATGCAAGTCTCCTTTTTTGGGCTGGACAGTGCAGCTCGGTAGTGGCGTGAGTCTCTAGAAAGCGTTCATCAAGGAAATACATGCTCATTTCATGTGACGAAAGGGGGGGGGAACGTTGGGAACCCCTGCTCTAGACAACTAGCCTGACTCTCGCCAGACCCATGTAGTTCGCTGGACTTCACACATGAGTCTGGTACTGAGCCATAGGCTGTTTCCAAAACGCTAGGCATCGGGCCGCGTAGGGTGGTTGCGTAGGCATCGAGGGAAGGCCGCGAAGCCACAGGCGAGTTAGGTGGCGAGACCTGAGGTGGATTTGGACAGCAGCTGCCTTCGTGCCAGGCAACCCAAGCCTCAGAGCGGAGCGGAGAGAAAGGACAGCGCCGCCATGATGGAAGGTGAAAAGTTTGAAATACGCTTTGATTAGGGTATAATAGTTAATTGTAATAACATTTGAGGCGAGAAATACCCCCCTCTATTGTCATATCACAGGTCTGTTTGGTGACAAAATATATTTTTTTTTTCGGACTTATCCACTAGCTGACAGCGGGGGTGAGCGGCGCCCATGCCCAGACAAGACGCCTAAATGCGTGGACTCATTTTGACAAGCTCCCCTGATGCTAGTAGTCAAATATGAAAACAAGACAACCCTAAAGCCTAGCGTACATCGAGAGAGAAACTGGAGACAACTAGTTGCAAGGCGGCTTTTGGCAACTGAGAGGAGATGGTGGGAGATGATCAGTTGCCGAAATCGGTCGATGTGCGCGCTCTTACAACTGGAGATAAACAGTTGGTCTCCAGTTTCAGTCAGTTGCCCGTGTTCTACTTTTCGGCAACTAGTTGTCCTCAGTTTCGGAGATATAACCCGATGTGCGCGCTCCATGCGCCGCTCCGACAACATGTGTGTATTGCAAGCCCGCAACAGTTTATGTCAGAAAACACACTGTAGTTGAGGCCAGTTGCTGTCGATGTACGCGCTGTTATTCCCCAGACTGGTCTGCTACTGGGAGTTGCCCGTTTTCGTCAGATTGTCGATGTGTGCGGGGCAGCAACTCATGCGACGGATATAATCAGTTGCCAGTCCGATGTACGCTAGGCTTAAGTGAAGGCAAGGAGGTATTTTCTTTGTTATAATAAATGGTATAATTACTAGTTCCATTATATATATGCATGATGTAGATTTTGCCCTTTTTTAATGTAATCATGATATTTGTATGGCCCTTGTTTGCTCATCTGTTTTGTGTATATAAGTAAGTTGCATTATATTTGTTGAAACATGTTTTTTGAAAACAGATTAATAACTTGGATTTGTATATTACAATTGTCTGAAGTCAAAAGCTAACTTATTGTTAGTATAAGGACTGCTGATAAGTGTACTTTGTAAACAAAAATTACATACACATTCTGCCCTGATGTCTAATTAGTATAGCAGTTAACAACCAAAACTACTGCAGGAGTATAAGACAAAATATTGTATTTGTTGTCATTAATTTGTTTCTACTCTTTTTTTAATGTAATTACAGAATGAAGAGTCTGATTGTTGCCAGGATTGATTCCATCTGCTCATGATTTAATAAAGAACTTCTCATTGGAGACTCACTATACATAGTTCCCACATGACGTCACTACATACGGGGATTTGCCGACCCGGCGCCATTTGTGTTGGCATGCTGTGGGCAAAACAATAGAAAAAGAAGCTGAAACGTGTTAATGTCGTGATAAAGTTGAAAATGGTCATCTCCTGCTGGGTCAATGGATGTTCAAATCGTGCCGGAGGTTCCGTTAAACTTGGATTTTACAGTATACCCATCATTAGACTTCATGAATGTGAGAAGACTAAGCTTTTGTCAGAACAACCACGGAGTTTATGGCTTGCGAAGATAAACAGGCAAGAAACTCCCTCAAAACACGCAAGAATATGCTCGGAGCACTTTGTGTCAGGTGCGTATCGTATCTCATAATGTGTTGACAGACGTAATTTACTCAGTACTAACTTGTGTATGCTGATATCTGGTAACTTGAGAGTTTCATTATTTAGATTACTTTATTATGAGGAGGATCGGTGTCGCGTCCGAGGCTCTCGAGGGCAACGTAAATGTATTAAATAGATAATAATAGTTCTATGGTGGGCTAAAACAATGTTCACAAACAGCATTGCTTCTGTAAAAAGATCTGTGTCATAAAATAAACTGCTCTTTACGCCTGGAAAAATCAGTTGCCCACCATTCACCAAAACATACGGTCAAAAACGCGGAAATAAACAATAACAGCAATCCAGAGTGGTCCGTGTGGCATTAGCATTAATTAAATTAATTGTTAATATAATTAAAATAATTAAATGGAGCTCCAACTGGTATTAAATCTAAAGTTTTTGAGAAATGTTTGCATTGCTTGTTAATTTTTGCTGCATAATTTGATCAAATATGTAAAACATGTCCGTAGCACGTTAAACTGTGGTGCCATTGTATTAATATACAATTATTTGCTCAAAAGTTGCCCTTTTTTTCCAATTTGCGTTTGAATATCTACATTTATTCTCATTCTTCTGTTTAATGGAATGCACAAACACAGCAGCGTGCCATCAAAGATGGCGTCTCCGAGGAGGTCATGTGACATTCATTGGTCTGTGGGAACTATGTATACCCTTGAGTTCCTCCTTCATGCAATCAGACTGTACAAAAGAGTAATGCTTGCTGACCCTGTGCATGGGTCTATCACATTATAAATATGTGCAAAACTGTACAGTAATAATTGAAATTGAATTGAGTTAATGGCTCTCTAATGTTAAGACATTTGATGACATTGTTTTTCTTCAATGAAAGATTTATTTTATGTTTCATTATCTTGTAGTCACATGCCATGGGGATCTCTTATTGTCCCATATGAAATGCTTTTTGTATTGACTGCATTATTGTTTTAATTATTCTCTTTGAAAATAATGATTAACTACGGATTACATTTGAGTACTGTACTCTTTAACATGGCTTTGAAAACTATTCAATGATCAAGATTGATAAAAATAAAGACGTTGGTCCTATGTGTGTATTCAAAGTTAGTGGATGGATCTTACAAAATATCATCTCACTATCTGGCTACTGTTGTATTTAATATTACGTTCATGATTAGATAGTTAAGGTTATAATAGATGTGAATCGAGTTTTCAAGAAATTATACAAAAAATACATAATAAAATATGACTCCCGCCACACATTTCCTGCTACTCGCGTGCATTCCGCTGTGTGCAAATTCAGTTATTGTTGTTGTAAAGATGGATCCTGAGTTAGCAATTTTGTTTTTCATTATTTTAAACTTATTCAATAAGCTTGAGAGAGACAGGCACGCACACAGGCGACGAGTGGTCCTTCTGCGCACCAACAATGTAAGTTACGTTTTTTTTATACGAGATTATACTGTTTTGACAGTCAAATAGGGTTAGCATGAAATTGTTACAGATGTACTAAACATAACAAAGACCACTGGTGCTAAAGTTAAAACGTTTTCCTTTGTTTTAATAGAGCTAGCATTACACATAATTCAATGAATAGTCATCAAAAACATTGCAACAATACTCATTACCAATAGAGGTCACTACTGCCCACGTTTTAACTAATGATCCTAACCTATTGCATATCAAAATGATTATATTATACATACATTATGTACATACATTATTTATAAAGAGTAGTTAAAAAATCTGGAATGACAAATTCACTTTTTTTATTCGTTTTTCCAACAGGATAGGAGTCCTTACTGCAGGGTAAACCTGAGGGTGCCAGTGCTGGACAGTTTTTTTAATGATGGAGATTTGCGTCCAGATTTTCGGCTGAGCAGGGACTCGTTTGGTGTGTTGGTGATCCTCCTGCACCAGGACCGGCACCATGGATGGGGTGCAGAGATTGAGGTCCTGGTCTTCCTCTTCTGGCTGGCTAGTGGGGCATCATACCGGGTGGTGTCCCGGGTCTTTGGGATGCCCAGATCTGATTCAGATTCATTTATTTGCCATTTGCAGTAAAACCACATAGGAAAAACTGTGCAAGACTACCCCAGTGTGCACCAGGCGACACACACCAGAGCTCTTGCAACGGCGCCATCTTTACGGCGCCATGCGACAAACAGTAGAATAAACAGCAGAGAGCAATAACATACAGTTTCACCGTCCACTTCATTGTCCACCGGGTCACTGGGGAGGTGGTGGCACTACGCCACCAAGTCATCCACCTCCCAAACACCCCTGAAGACCTGCAGACAGTGACCCGGGGGTTTGCACGGCTGGCGAGGAGCGAGGTCTTCACAAGAGCTGCTGGGGCAATAGATGGCTGTCACGTCGCGATCAAGCCTCCAGGTGGCCCTGATGGTGAATTCTTCCAGAATAGGAAACTTTTCCCAAGCATAATTCTTCAAGCGCTGTGTGACCATCAGGGCCGCTTCATGGACATCTACGTGGGCTGGCCTGGGTCAGCCCACGACTTCAGGGTCCTCCGCTACAGCCCTCTGTACCTCAGAGGGCTATATCCTCCTCCAGGGCACTTCCTCTTGGCGCATGGAGGGTATCCCTGCCTCCAGCGTCCTCTCCCCCTCATCACTCCCTACAAGCGGCCGGTGCAGGGTGTGGCGGCCCGGCGCTTCAACGCTCATCATTCCAGGGCATGCTCCATTATTGAGCGTGCCTTTGGATGATGAAGACGAGGTTCCGGGCCATCTTCTTTCACACCCTGGAGGTGCACCACACCTTCGCACCAAATGTAAGTGATAACCATGTTTGCAAACTTTCAAACATTTTCAACTTCCTGTAATTCACTTCAAAATACGGGATTTATCATATGTCTTTATCCATGTAATTAATACTGCAGCTTTTTCAGGTCATTGCCGCTTGTGCTGTCCTCCACAACATCTGCCTTGGGGTTGGAGATGTTGTGGCCCCAGAGGACAACACAGAGGAGGATGAGGACACCGTCTCAGCAGCATAGTGGAGAGACCGTCTGTCTGCTGAGATGTCTGCCCTGGTGGAGGTGCAAATGGACCATGAGTACCTTTAGGTATTTAAACACTTAATTACTTATGTAAATATGTGAAGTTGCCCAAACAAATCCACAGACAAGTGTCTTTGTCACACATCCATTCACTTGTGTGTATAAAAAAAAAATTTTTTAAACAAATGTGAATCTTTTTATACCATCTTTTCATAGGACATGGCAGCCGTCTATTGACCCAGCCAGCCGTGCAAACCCAACAAATGGACGATGAAGTGGACACACCCCCGGTATGATGTCTCACTCGCCAGAAGAGGAAGACCAGGACCCTGATCTCTGCACACATCCATGGTGCTGGTCCTGGAGAATGGGATTCAACAACACTCCAAACGAGTCCCTGCTTAGCCACACAGCACTGGCACTCTCAGGTTTATCCTGTATGGCTTGTTAATAGTTTTATTTTATTGTTTGTTGAATAAATGGTTACATTGATTTTCTTGTGCTATATTTTTGATTCCACAAAATAATACTTGAGCTCTCGAACTGCTTCACACATTTACCAGGGGGTTTTTGTCCCATCAAACAAGTGTATAAAATCTGTGTATATACAAAATATAGAAATTACATAAAGAAATTAACCAATCATACACACCGTCAAGGGGAAATGTGAAGCCACTGTTGGGTAGACAAACACATTTGTTTTTAAAATCCACAACACATCAGAGCTGTGGTTTGCCAAATGTTCTCAGGTTGGAAGCCTTAGATATGGCCCCACCAAATTCACTCTGAGAAAGTTCCAAAGTAAATAGATATTAATTTATTTAACTTACTTACGGCTTAATTTATTAATGTGAAGACCTTGAGACCTTGATCTATATCATTTCAAATGTATGTTGTACTTTTATGGGCTTTTTCAAAATGTAAATCAAACAAAAATAGTTGATTTTAATTTGTTTTTATTTGTAATTAACTTTTCGAGGAGGCCAAACAGCCTGTCAAAATTGGCACTCCTCTCCTGTGCCCGCCGCTCATCCTCCTCCCTCTGCATCCTCAGATCCTCCCTGTACAGCTCCACCAGCTCGCTCTCCTCTTCCTTCTCGTTCCTCTCTGCTGCTCCGCCTCTGGCTCCTCCTCCTCCTGCTCCGGCTCCTGCTCTCTGGCCTGGCTTGGCCCTGGTCTGGCATCAGGGATGGAGGCGATTAGGACAGGAGGGTTGATGGACGGCTTCTGCCCCAACACCTCATCCATGAGGCCAAACCAGGGCCAAGTCCCAGCAGTGGGGTTCCCCTCCACGCCCTGGCCTGTTCCAGGGCATTTACAGTCCTTTAACACAAGAAATATATGTGGAGTCATGATGCGCTCATGTCGGCAAAGGCAGACAAACTCACACACACGCAGACACTGACAAACTCACACACACGCAGACACACGCACACACACGCAGACACACTCGCACGCGCTGACACTCACACACAAGCAGACAAACTCACACACACGCAGACACACTCACACACATGCAGACACACTCACACACATGCAGACACGCACACGCTGACAAACTCACAAAAACAAGATTGATTTTCATACTTTATACTTTTTTTTCAAGTTGTTCCACTTCTTACAGGCCTGCAGGGGCGTGACCACCTCCTGCAGGTCTAGCTTTTCCAGGATAGTCCTATAGAAAAGACAGAAACATTAAAATAAAGAAACAGAATACAAGGGTCTGGGCGGCACGGTGGCTGAGTGGATAGCACTCTCGCCTCTCAGCAAGAAGGTCCTGGGTTCGAATCCCGGCCGGACCAGGGCCTTTCTGAGTGGAGTTTGCATGTTCTCCCCGTGTCTGCGTAGGTTTCCTCCGGGTACTCCGGTTTCCCCTACCACTAAAAATATGTCCAATAGTTCTGGCATGTGCCTCCTGTACTGGCGACCCCGCTCCCATCTTTGTGTGGAGTGAGAGACAAATGCCCAACATTAACAATTGTAAAACCGCTTTGAGACTCAGATCTGCAGTGAAAAGGCGGTATATAAATAAAAACTTACTTACTTACTAATAACTTACTTTATGTGTTAGAGAATTCCTGAAATTATTGATAATGTTAATGCAGAAAACAATAGTTATGTTTCTCATTTTTTGTTCTTTTGTTATGATTGATATACTTTTTAATAATGATGACTGTTGTATTTGAGAATAGCACCAGCTTGTCTAAACCTTTTTATGTATATATTAAGTATTAAACTCACATTAAGAACAAAATATGCAGTCCTAAAGTCAATTCCAGATAACTTAAATTAATCATAAGCTAAACAGTGACATTTCTCAAACAGCTCTTACCTACAGGCCGTGCTGGCGGAGAACTTCGCCCCAGTAAAGAGGACGTCGTTCTCCGCCCGCACTCTTATGAACATCTCCGTCATCTCCTTCGTCCCTATGAACAAAATAAAACGTTAAAACTACATAAAGGAATAAAATATAACTAACTGTGACAATGCTAATTTACAGTTACAACATAAGCTATCATATGCCACAGAAGAAAACACAAATGAAATAGCGCAATTCGTCGCTTAAAATTCAAATAATATTTCTTTATAAGTGTTATTAGTCATGTAAGAATACTATAATATGAAATATACTTGCATTTAAACACTAAAGTGGGGACAGGGGAAGCTGCTGCTGGTGCCTCAATACTGAAAATTGAACCCTGCGAACTCGGGAAGGCAGTGAAGCATACATCAGATGCATCCTTCATATCTGCTCAAAAGTGGCCGTTTCCATAGAGACAAAGTCACGATGCTATTGCAGGGGCTATTGCAGGGGTTTTGGACACCCCTGCAATAGCCGTCGCATGAGGAAGTGACGTCACAAGCCTACATATCCACCCTACGCGGCCAGATGCCTAGCGTTTTGGACACAGCCATAGTGGTTGGATTTCAGAAGGAGGGGCCTTGTAAAACAAATCTTTGTATGTGATTGGATAGACCACTTGTCCGTTATCTTGAATGAAGTCTGCTTTCAACCACTCACATCCAAGCACACGGCTCCCATAGGTTGCCAAATCCCAGCAAGATTTTCCAACCCAAAATCTGCGAGAATACACACACAAAAAAAACACTCAGAATGATTTTTTGGCTATAAACGTAATATAATCAACTTGCCATATAAACGTAATATAATCAACTTGGGCTATCATGATTGTGTTTATTGTCTTTCTGTTTATTTAATACCTACAAGTCTCCTGGAAGAACATATGCGGGAACCACCAAACCTGGCAACCCTGCTGTATAGTGTGTAAACAGGAACACTGAACCAGAGCTTCAACCAAACTTTACAGGAACATTTGACTCTTAAAACACATATTTATCAACATAGAACCATCTACATCTCGCCTCAAATTGCATTAAAAGTGACATCCGTGTCTTAATTCGATCGTATTTACTCTTTTAAAAAGATTTGCGGACTTTACGTCCGCCATCTTGGATTCCTCTCGCTTCTGCATGAGAGAAGCTTGAGAAGGCAGAGCAAACCCCACGAAACACCGGCGATCCTGATTGGTCGATTAAAAAATAATCTGGGGAAGGCGTTCGCCATGGCGTCGATACCAGACCCATGTGGTTCAGCCAAACGCCTCTGGTGGAGCATGGCGGAACTACAAGGGTCTGGCAGAGCCAGGCTACTAGACAATGCCCTTTTAAGGGAGAATTTTCAAATGTGCATGTGGGCAGAGTAAGGCTGGTCACAGGTGTTTAGTCGCTCTTTAAAAGGCGCTATACCCGTTTCTGCAAGGTTTGAATGGTTAGCACCGCCCCCCAACTCATTCACAGACTCCACTTTTCTGGTGTTTCTCGCGGGGAGAGGCGGCGAGCTGGGGTGGCCATTCTCATTGCCCCCCATCTCAGCCGCCACGTGTTGGAGTTCTCCCCGGTGAATGAGAGGGTAACGGGGATAACGGAATTATAAAGGCTCCAGAAAACGGGTCTGAGAGAGGCCAGCCAGGCTTTTGCAGTAATCTCTCTGCTCCATGAACAGCGTGTTTTGAAATCCAAGAATGAAAAAAAGATATGTGACAGTCTGAAACACAGCAAAAAGAAAATAGTATTTTTTTTTTATGGCAAATTACAAATAACAGCTATGTAAAATAAGTCAGAAGTTAACCTTGAATCTGGATGGCATCTAGTCATTATGTTAATGGTGAGATTTTCATAGTTATTTTTACACGACTGTGACTGAGGACCGGGTCATATCTAAAGTAGTATCCCCCGTTGCAGCTCCCCGCTGTGAACTTACGGCTGCGGAGCTCCCCCTTGGAGCTTGGTCCGAGCTTTTTTTTATTTGACACAAATGTTGTTAAAAGTATAATGTATGTCCTATTTATGCAATTATGGGTCAGAACTTGACTGGCGGTTAGCTAGTTAGCGTTAGCTCCACTGTCACCACTACAACAGCAGCTTAATCGTCTTCATTGATGAAAATGTTTATCTCATTCAACCTATACAAGGCGTACACTATATTTAAAATAGTTGTCACTAGAAATAAGAGTCATACATACCCGTAAAATGCTCCGATGTGCCGGTTTTCTTCTGTCGCCCTGTTTTACTAATTGGAGAAAATCACTTCCTGTCCTACGGCCTCGCGCCACGCCCCCTTTTGGTCACGTGGTTGCAACCCGGCAATAAGTGCTGCCAGAGGCTACTTTCCCACTGACTAGTATGAAATTACTGGCACCCATAAACTTCATTTTTAGAGCAAGCAACTGGACAGCAGGATTAAAACTAAATACTAATCATATAGCTGATTTTCCACTTGTGTATTTATAAGACTAATAACGTGCATTCACAACACTTGATCTAGCAATATGACCGTTAAAAAACAAACAAATTTGGCCTGTTAATTCATAAAACAGGGTGAAAACGAGAGCTCTCATGCTGTCAGAGCGTCGCCAAAGCCATGCACGCATTTCCGTAAAAAGCAAAACATGATTACTCAATGTGAATGTGCTAATTTACATTCATGAACTCATTTTGGCACAAATTAACATTAACATGTGTAGAGGATGCTTACCCACCACTTTTCCGTTGTAGTTTTTGCAAACGTCTGATAAAATAAAAACATGACAAAAAGGTGCGCGTGTCCAACTCAGGATAATACCATTTCAAACTGTCCGACTCATGGTACACTGCCGAAACATGTGAAACGTCTTATCCGCACGGTACTGTTCATTCTCTGTTTTGCACTAGAGGGACTGCAGGAGCATGTTGACGTCAAATGATCTATACCTTTTTTTGTGTAATATATAAGTTTTGGATAAAATCATAGCTAGAAATGCACTCTTAAAGACAATTACGTAAATCTTGGCATCATAAGTCTCGAATAATTTTACTGAATCAAATTGAAGTTTCAATTGGCTTATTAAATTGTCCTGATTTTAACTGATTTACCTTCAATGGGATGAGTTTATAAGGAATACGGAGTTGTGTCATTACCTCTACATTGATATTGAGATGACATGAATCTTGTACTTGCCTTCAACAATTTTTCCACTTTTTTTTTGCAGGTTTTTAGGTTAGGCTTCCAAGCAGTTACTGTAAAGCAGATCCGAAAGGGACTAAAAGAAACTGGATTCTGGACTATACTTTCTGAAAGAGAGGATGTGGCAAGATGGCTTTTCCCAACAGAAGCTGATGCAGAGATCACAGCAGAGGTTGACGAATGTGAAATAAAGATACCTTTACTTGCCTATTGTTCTGCCCATTGCATGGTTCTATAATAAGAATAAGAATAATGCATTGGTTTTATACAGCGCTTTTTGTCTTGCCTAAGGACACAACGGAAGTTTGGCACTTTACAGCCTCAGACCTGTGTGTTTCGTGAACATGCTCAGTCAAAACAAAATAAATAATAAAAAAAACAATTACTTAATTCCTAAACAATCAAATTATTGTTATTAATCTTTCTAGGGTGATAAACAACTTTCTGGTGAGCCATGGGGAAATGAACAAACTGCTTTGAGGGTTTAAAGGGATTACTGTACACTTGATAATCAAGTTTTTCTTAGTGGTTTAATGAAATATTTTTTTCTTCAGACATTTGTGTAAAAACAGAGCATTTAAATATAAAGCATTTATTGTAAATTTCACACATCTATCGGCAGATTTTCTAGCATGTCAGACTATTATCCTTATCTTTTAGGTTATACTTCGGATTCTGTGGCCACGTCCAAGTGTTGATTCTGACTCCGATAATGAAGACACCAGCTCAGCTGAAGAGATCACACACATATGTGACTATCTCAATGCTTACATTAATGAAGGTATGCTGAAGATTTGAGAATATTTTATGAAAAGTAATTAACAACGTTATGTGCAACAGCCTCTTCAGAGAAACGAAAACTCCTCCTCTATACCTCGGTGGGTTTGGAAACAGCACTAATTGTGAAATTCACAAGCGGAAAACTTCCCAGAGCCTTCACTTGCTTTGACACCATCAAGTTGCCTACACATTACAAAACTTATCAAGAATTTAAATCAGACGGTATCACAAGTTGCTATTACCGCAACTTGTGATACCGGATTTGGACTGCCTTGAATAACTAAAAGCTAGTACAGTACACTCAGTTCTTAATGATCCTATTAAACTGTATCATTTCTCACCTATATGGGGGAATGAAAACTTCAAACCCGGCACAAATGACTTGGGATTTAAGCACTGGGAGACACTTGGAGTACAAAAAATTGGAGACTTATACTTTGAAAACAACTTAATGTCTTTTAATCAATTAGTGAACAAATTCAATCTCCCCAAAAAACACTTATTTAAATATCTACAATTAAGACATTTTATACATTCAGAAACCCATCAATTGGCAGAACCCAAAATGACAATAATAGAAAAATACACAATCTCTAATCTAAAGGGAAAGGGTCAACTATCAGCGTTTTACAACATGCTTATTTCAGCCTCAAAAGATAACTCGCTCTCCTACTTGTCTGCTTGGAAAAAAGACCTGGATGTGGACATTTCACTGGAGGAATGGGAAAAAACATGTTTACAAGCTCAGACCCAAACAGTTAATACAAAATGTACACTGTAAACCCGGATAAGTTGAGTTTACTTAAAAAATTTTAGGAAACTGGTTGCCCTAAAAAAATTAAGTAATGTCTGATGAAAACTTGAGTGAATTTAACTTAAAAAGATGAGTGGATGGCATCTTTATTTTGAGTTCAATACACTCAACACCATTAGTAATATTAATTACTTTGCCCCTTTATTCCACTGAAAACTTTAAGTCAAGTGCACTAACCTCCAAGATGATTAAACTTAAAAACATTACTAATATCAATTGCTTTACATATTTATTCCACTTATAACTTTAAGCTGAATACACTAACCTCCAAGTTGATTTACCTTAAAAATTCCTTTGCCCAATTACTTCACTATCTGAAGAGTAAAATAAAATCTGTTTAATAAAAGAAACCCATACAGATTAAATTAATTAAGAAAATAAAAAGCAAAATCACAAAAGTACATTCTTGTCAACATGTTTTATTAAACTTGTCTTTATCATGTTATCAAACAAAATAGGTTTGCAATCAAAATCAAATAGGACTCTTGAATGAATCAGGATGGCATTAAACTACAAAATCAATGTCAATGCTATACAACATAGGTAGCAATAGGAATTAAACTATATCAGCGCTAATAACACAAGTTATACACCAATCAGCATTGAAGAAAATGGCAAAATCAGTGGCAATGCATAAAAAACTTGCATATCAAACAGGGCCAACAGTAAACATGGTATTTTTAAAGTGCAACATTACAAATAACCAAGCACTCAGATCCAGAGCAGTGGTATACGTATTCAGAACCCTGTTTTATACAGATAGCTGATTCTTCAAAGATAGAATTTTGGGTTTCAGCTCAACTCTGCCCAGGTTTAGCATGACCTGTTGAATAAAGTGGAAGGTGCTTTTCATGCACTTGGGGTAGTCCAAGTGCAAGGCATAAATTAGTCCAAAAAGGACACAGAAAGCCTGTGGCAGGTTGGCCAGCTCCTCCATTACCACACTCCCTTCCAAGACGATGCTCACTCTGGATGGGTTGAGTTGAGGATGTTCGTCAATGCAGAGGATTCCCACTGAAGTTTCACTGTACAAGTCCTTGTCAGTTGCATCCTAACAGAAAAAGAAACGGACAAAGAGACGACATTGTAATGTCAATAATGCTGTGTTGACCACAAAAATTGAGAGAGGACAACACCAATTTTAAATCGCCATAATTTGAACTGTGCATTACAAGAGCCGTTTGAAAACCTGTGTGCTGAAATGGTTTTGTAGCTCAGCAGAGATGGAGAGCTTTGTCAGTCCCAGTCAAGCTGAAAAGTTGTGTAAAAACAATTTCCAGTACAGATGCAATGGGTTCTATGCACAGATCCACTACTTCCTGAACTTAATGCTGCTCCTTTGTTTCCTGTCTTACATTATTGGACAAACTGATTAATCCAGGTGTCTGACCATTGTGACTACTCAGACACACCTGGATTATTATCAGTTTGTCCAATAATGTAAAGACAGGAAACAAAGGAGCAGCATTAAGTTCAGGAAGTAGTGGAGCTATGGATAGAGCCCATTGTTGCAGTTACAAATGTAAGACCAGTTTTGTCCTTTAATCTCAAAAAGTAAGAATTTATGTAAGGGTTTTTTATAGTCCTCAGCAAAATAAACAGAGGGGTCCCTCCCTGTGGCCCCATCTCACACTAGCTGATGGCAATTTCACAGAAAGACAAAGGTGAAAGTTCAAATTTATGTACAATGTTAATTTGTTTGTAATTTAGAGTAAGTAGTAGTAATTTATTTTTTACAGTAAATTCATATCAGATGGTCAAGTTGTGAATCAATAATGCAGATATTCAAAACAAATTCAGTTACTTACCGAGCAGGTTTTTGAAGAACGCAGAGGGGTCATCCCCAAGACGACTGGCAGTCCCCGAAGACAAAGGCACCTGATGTCTGTTGGCTCAGTGGTCTGGAAGATAGTGGACATAACTAAGTACACTCATACTGTATATGCTTAAATAGATTCCAGAAAGTCGCCACAATTTAATTAATTCATTACAAACTTCCTGGAGAGAAAGTAGAGAGGAGTGGGTAGAAGAACAGAAGAGTAGATATAAAAACAAGAAAAGAGCAAAGTATATAGAGTAGGATAAAAGAGGAGGAAATGGAAACGGGAGAGCAATGAAAAGTAATGAGATGAGAAGAAAGAGGAAAGAATAGAGAGGCAAGATAGGCAGTCAGCTTAGGTAGACAAGTCAGCCTACCTTTGTCTGACGTGTCCACTGAGGCCCTCTTCTTCCTGAAGAGGTCCATTCAAGTTTGGCGGTGAAACGGTCAAGTGCCTCAAAGAAGTTTTCTTTGAGATTTTTCCCCACCACACGGGTGAAACTCGTGCAACCACCTGAAAATATAAAACATAGCCCAACGGTTCAAATGAAAGATATTTATGGACCCTCAACACAACACAATTTAGGTCACAGTGTTAACCACTTTTTGTAAATACTCAAAACAGGCATACAAACCTGGCTCTCAGAGAAAAGTGCTGGCCATCGCTGTACAATCTGGGTAATTGCATGGCTTGTCTGTTCACAACTTCTTTTCTTCCGAAGAGCAAAGGTCCTATCCATTTCTTTCTGAATAAGGGACCCATTTTGGCTTCGCTTTCATCATTTCCATTGACTAGAAACCTGGCGAGCTGCTTCCAGGTTGTGGTCATCCAACCCCTCTGGATACTGAGGCAGGAAATTTATTATTTCTCCTTTCCTTGGCTTTTTTGATGTCCTTGTTTGGAGGGTCGCCATTTGTAGAGTATCTTCCACGTTTACCACTAATGACAGTGACGTTCAAGTCGGCCCAGCTTGCACATTTTGGCTCTCTGTAATTTCCAACCTTGAAACTTCAAACTGTTCTTCCATCCAAGACAGCCAGAGGTTGACCCTGCTTCTTTAAGACATGGGTGTGTTTCTACTAAAGCTTGTGCAAACAGCCGCTAAATCATCCTTTGTTGGGTATGCATCAAATGCCATAGATGACCTCAGCCAATTTCTCAAGGATATCAGCTTTAGCTCTTTTGTCACTTTGAGATAGGTTCCATCCCTGAGATATAACAAGTTACCCTTGACGGAGTCGGCTATACTCAACATCAACTGAAAATTTAGGAATTTCAAACACCTCTGGCCATGGCACCACTTCTATCCAGAGAGGAGACGGACAAGATCTCGGTGTCTGCCAAGCTGATTGTGTCACTACTCAATGAAGATTGTTCAAGTGGTCGTTCAACTGGTTCAGTGACTGGTACCAATTCAACCATAGGGATGGATTTATTTTAATCGGTTGGCTTATCTGGGAGGTCTGAGACATCTTCAAGGTTACACAGTTCATTGTTAAAGTCGGGGTCTTGGTACTGTAGGACGAAGTTGTAAATTTGCTTGGAGAGTGCCTTTTAAGCCAGCCAATCAACTCTTCAAGTGTGTCCGGTCGTGTTGTCATTGTAGACTTTCTGATTGTCTCCCTCTGAGGACAATAACCCTCATGATGAATTTCTCTTGCATAGCCATCTGGGAGAAAGGATTATACTCAATAATTTAGCAAATAACATATCGTTTCAGTGTTACCATAAGTTCTCCTAGGAACCCTGTATGCTGATAACGGTCTGAGGACATCATTCAGCTCCAATATCTTGACCACATATGTGGCGGGGGGATATCACCAGAGTGAGAGTGAAGTTGGTAAGATCTCAAATGCTCACAGTACCATGCGGTCATTTTGTGGCAGATGAACAGGATTTCTGTTTAGCTGTAACAATCTTTTCAATCTGGGCAAATTCAGAGAGACCGGAGCATGAGCCAACTAAAGAGGAGAATCATAGCCTGGATTGTTACATGGGGGTGGAATCCATCTATGCTGACAGATGGACACCTCCAGAATCAGACTCTACCTTTTTGCAATGTCGCGAGCAAATACTCTCTGAATACATTCAAAGGGAAAGAGGCAAGCATACATCGGGGGTTAACCCTTGTCATTTCCACCGATGGTTTTAAAAAAGTGCTGCAGTCCAAGATGTGTAAGCTGACTGCTTTCGGTGTTTATGTAGCAAGTGTTCATTGCAACCATTTTTGAAAAGTTTGGAGCGCTTTTTTAGAAGAGACTTTTGTTTTCACCTCGAAGCGCATTGTCCAAAATCGCGCAACACGGCGACCAAAGCGTTCCACACAAGGTCAGGATTAGTAGTTCCGGTAGTGATCGCTTTGGCTTTACCTTAAACTTGCTGGAAAAGTTGACTGCAGCGCCCAGTCAGTGTTTGTTTATTTTACATTCCATGAACTGCAGTGATCTCTTCAGTATGCCTTGTTTGCCACAGCCAGACTCGATTAGGTCTTTAAGAAGCATCAGACTTTCCCAAGTTGTCATCACTCGGAACACAGTGAAACCAATGCGAAATGGAGAGGCAGGAACCTTATGAGACACCAGTTCTTAGGCCAATTCCACTCAATGCTTCTTGGAGGGAAATCCCTTTCCACGATCATCACGAGAGAGTCGCGATAGCTGTTTTGTCTGTTAATGTATATAATCTAAGTGTTTGATGAAAAGAGGATCGGAACAGATTAAGTGATATCTTAACGTGAAATACCTTCTGCTTATACAGATTTTTAAGACACAGGCGACGCAACTCAGATGGCACAATGCTATCAAAAGATCATGCAACGGATGTCAGGCGGCCTACCCGGGTTGGGTGACCCCATGAAAGTGTCGAGATTTTCAGTTACTAATGGACTATGTCCTTTCACCACCATATATCTGACTGAGTGATGTGTCCTTCTCCCCTCATGCCACTTGCTCTATCCTGAGGTCATTGTTCTGCGCCCATCATCCCAAAACCTGAACAACTCTTGTGTTGTGACGTCTTGTGACTCGATCTAGACAGAAAATGCTGCCAGAACTTGTCGACCCGTATGAAGTCTCATGAATACTGCTAAGAGAGAGAAGACACCAAGATTCTCAGCGGCAACATATAAGTCGTGCCCCTTACACTTGCAACCTAGTGACTCATGTACAACCATTTGCGTCAATATCTTTAGATCATAGCAGAGAGGTTGCCCTGAACTTATGCATAACCACACCTCTTTAACTGTAGAAACGTATAGCATAGTGAGCTACGTGGATTGAGTATTGTTGAGGGAGGCCTGTATTTTGCGGTATGTTTGCAATGAACCAGTACACGGCACACAGTTTATGTTTCAGCTAGTGATGTAACTCGCGGATTGTGCGATACAAAGTCGATCAAATGTAAAGGGCAGATCAATTGTGAATATCGCTCGCAACAAGAAGAGAATTTTCATTAAAGTATGCTCTGCATAAGCAGTGTATTCTGGCAGATCCATGCGACTTTTATGACAAAGCTTTTTATCAAACACCTGTGTTTTGTTAGAGCAGCGGCTTTGGCGCATATGGAACAATGGGGACTAAGGCAGAAGTGGCTTTTTGCCCTTTTGTCCACAATATTCCATAGGGTTTTACAAGTGGGAACTCTTGCGTACATAGGCTGCTCTCTTCTTAGAGGCTGTAGACCCAGGACTGAGGCCTGTCTTGTGCAATCAAGATCAAGCGACCCAGGACTGAGGCTGTAGACCCAGGACTGAGGCTGTAGATCCAGGACTGAGGCCTGTAGACCCAGGACTGAGGCTGTAGACCCAGGACTGAGACTGTAGACCCAGGACTGAGGCTGTAGACCCAGGACTGAGGCTGTAGACCCAGGACTGAGGCTGTAGACCCAGGACTGAGGCTGTAGACCCAGGACTGAGGCTGTAGACCCAGGACTGAGGCCTGTAGACCCAGGACTGAGGCTGTAGACCCAGGACTGAGGCTGTAGACCCAGGACTGAGGCTGTAGACCCAGGACTGAGGCTGTAGACCCAGGACTGAGACTGTAGACCCAGGACTGAGGCTGTAGACCCAGGACTGAGACTGTAGACCCAGGACTGAGGCTGTAGACCCAGGACTGAGGCTGTAGACCCAGGACTGAGGCTGTAGACCCAGGACTGAGGCCTGTAGACCCAGGACTGAGGCTGTAGACCCAGGACTGGACTAATGGGTACAAAAGTGTGACAAAAGGCCAAAAATGGGATTTTAATAATCAGAAGATATTTTATGTTTTTCATGGATCCAAACTCCTCCTCTGTTCTTTAGAAGTTTGATTGGTATTTTCAGATGTCCACATTTGATTAAGATTCAATTTTTTTTACAGTAGATACAAAGTGATACTTTTATATAAAAAACTAGGGCTGCAACAACGAATCGATAAAATCGAGTTGGGCTCATTCTTGTTCAGCTGTGTTCAGACTTTTTTATATAATGCACAAAGATGGTGATTTCTGATTAATTCTAATTCACTGTGGCATTAGCAGCGCACACACACGTCTGCTCACGCACACACACACACGTCTGCTCACACACACACACACACACACGTCTGCTCCTCTGCTCACACACACACACACACACGTCTGCTCACACACACACACACACGTCTGCTCACACACACACACACACGTCTGCTCCTCTGCTCACACACACACACACACACACACACTCTCTCACTATGCGCTCTCATCTAACTAGGTGTAGCAATGCTTAGTCTCTTTCCTCCTATCTGAATCACTTCGGATTTAGATCCATGATTTAGACAGTAGACACTGTGTGAGATTTCATAACACTTTGAAGCAACTTTTGTTAAAGTTAAACTCATCATTCTATCAATGTGCAGAAGCCTGTACTTTTCCCTTGTTGTGTCTATCTGAAGGCCAAGCTACATGGCACTGTGGCAGCTGCTGATTGGAGGTCTCCATGCCAACGCTCTGTATAATACACTTGCATTCTGTTGTTCGTGTTGTTCGTGCTGTCTCTACCATCGACAATAAAACATGTCTTCTGTCTGAATGAAAGACGCAATCCCAGACTATGTCATCTTCTTCAACCGCTAAAGTTATTTGACAGCTCCGTAAAGTCTCCAAAGGACCCATAAAAGGACCTCTCGGCGCACATGGCCGCCCTCGCGCCCGCCTGTTTACAAATTGTTGAAAATTTGCCATGTACTAGTCATAATGTACTTTTGAACAAAAAGTCAGAGGTCCATTTCAGCGAGAATTCTGCCAATTGTCTGAAAATTCTTATATATATATATATATATATTATATTTTTAATGTAAAAATCGGTGCATCCCTAAAAATTAGGGCTGTCAAACGATTTTTTTTTTTAGTTGATTAATCGCACAGAAATGGTGAGTTAACTCACGATTAATCGCATTTTTAACATTCTATTTCAAATCCACTCCAATTAAAGTTAAATGAGATTATCAAATATAATGACACATTGTCATTCATACCAAATGTACTTAAATCTGTTTGCTTTTTGGCAAAACCAACATGTTTTCATTAACAGGCTGTTAATGAAAGGGGGAAATTTACATACCCCAGCTTTAATTCAGCGTTTCAGTTTAGTTTAGTTTCAGGAGGAGACACGGACACATCCGCGGTGTATTTGCGCGCACAGGTTACGCACAGGTTGCAAAGACACGAACACAACATGCAGACAATAGTTCTGTGGCGTGTTTGGTCTTATGACCATGTTACCGCGGCGCCACTCACTCACAGCCGTGTTGTTGTGAGCGGCTCACAGTCAGAGCGGCCATGGAGGAGGCGGACTTCAGTTCACAGCAAACAACAGCCCCGCGGTGGCGCGCGTATTCTTTTAAAACATGAATCCCCAGAGGGCCTTCCTGCTCTGATGCATCTCACACGCAGCATTCTGAGTGATATTAAGGATAAATGGGCGGGTCATTCGGACGTGCGTTAATGCGTAATTTTTTTTTTAACGCGTTAATGAAACATTTAATTAACGTGAGTTAACGCAATAATTTTGACAGCCCTACTAAAAATACTTATTTTTGTGCACTTTACTTTTCAAAAAGCCAATATTTGCATAGCTTACATTTGCATGTTTTTTTTGTTTAGGACCATGGCCATGTTTGTGAACAAAGGGATGGAAACATTTTTTCTTTTTTTATCCAATTAATCAAAGAAATAATCGACAGATTAATCGATTATTAAAATAATCGTTAGTTGCAGCCCTATAAAAAAAAATTAAATGTGAAATCCAACCAGATTTTTTTTCTTCTTAAGTTTACATCACGTCCGTTACACATTATTCAAGGGCCATTTAATTAATTAACGTTTTTATATCAAGTGATTTACTGATGTTGTGTTAACCAGGTTTATCTTGTGGGATTTCCACTTTTTCAGACTCAGGACATTTCCTTTTCTGGCGTCACAGTAGAATGGTCCAATCTGAGACTGATTTGGTCGTTTAAAATGTGTCTGTGTTTGAAATATTTTATCTAATCCATGATAGTTATTTTAGTTTTTAAGTTATAACCTTTTAAAGTCCAGATACTTTAATTGACACTTTACTGTGACCACACTCAACTGTGTCATTTCTCACTTCTTCCACCATCAATGTCAAACACATTATAATTATTTGACGTGTCTTTGTTGTGTTTGCTGCAGATCTACAAAGTCCATCTACAGAATGGGGTTCACCTGTGATCAGTGTGGAAAGACCTGCAGCTCTGCTTCTGATCTAAAGACCCACCACAGAACTCACACTGGAGGAAAACCATACGAGTGTGATCTGTGTGGAACATGTTTTACTACAAAAGAAGGTCTCAAGGTCCACAACAGAATCCACACTGGAGAAAAACCCTTCAGCTGTGACGATTGTGATCAGAGTTTTAGACAAGAGGGTACTCTCAAAGCTCATCAGAGGATCCACACAGGAGAGAAACCATTTGAGTGTGACCAGTGTGAAAAAACATTTAGGAGAAAATACCTGCTCACCGTACATCAGCATGTCCACACAGGAGAGAGACCTCACCAATGTGACCAGTGTGAAAAGACTTTTACACGTTTATCTCACCTCACTGAGCACTACAGAATCCACACTGGAGATAAACCATTCGTCTGTGGAGACTGTGGGAAGATTTTTACTCAGTCTTCACACTACAAAGATCATGAGAGAATCCACACTGGAGAAAAACCCTTCAGCTGTGACGATTGTGGTCAGAGTTTTTCTCAAAGTGGTAATCTCAAAGTTCATCAGAGAATCCACACTGGAGAGAAACCCTTCAGCTGTGACGATTGTGGTCAGAGTTTTTCTCAAAGTGGTTCTCTCAAAGTTCATCAGAGGATCCACACTGGAGAGAAACCATTTGTCTGTGAAAAGTGTGGAAAGTCTTTTACACTAAGGTCACATCTTCATCGACACATTAAAACCTGCAGAGAAGCAGGTCTGAAGCCTCTGGACCAAAGTGAAGGAGACAGAGCTGAGGCTGCATCCTGTGAGCCCAGAGTCAGACTCTACAGGATCTCACTTGAGTCCGTCCACAAGTGCTGAGACCACTGGAGGATATGTGTGCATCGTGTTTACTGTTTAATGTTGTTTATTGGACGTTCTGGAAATTCATTTATTGTTTTATTAATTGTTATTGTTTATTAAATATTCAAATGTGTTGTTTGTGAACAAATTAAAAGTTGACATTTTTCTTGCATCTGTCTTTGATTCTTTCTGTGCTGGATTCTTAGTTTTCCTCTTCTACACTTTCTGTGCTTCACCTTTTGTTTCATATCAAGGGTTCACTTGTGCAAAGGTGGATTTCATAAAGTTAGAACAGAGAAACCCTCTTCCTTTAAAGGAGATGAGACTGTTGACTTTGTCTTCTCATGTTTTAGAATGATAAATAACTGTATAATCACTCCCTATGGAGAGAGACCAGAGGGAGGCTTTTGTTCTAAGATGAGATCAGAGAACCTTATTGGTCCACAGTGGGGAAATGTCGGTGTTGCAGCGCACAGACAGAAGGGAGAGCACACAACACCGAGAGAAATATCTGTAAATGCTTCTTAATAAGAGCAATAAGTGTTTAAACCCACAGTAAAATGACTTCAGGCTCTAAAGGCTCACAGGTACGATCACAGGTACACTCACAGGTACGTTTACAGGTACGATCACAGGTACGCTCACAGGTACGTTCACAGGTACACTCACAGGTACGTTTACAGGTACGTTCACAGGTACGCTCACAGGTACGTTTACAGGTACGTTCACAGGTACGCTCACAGGTACGTTTACAGGTACGTTCACAGGTACGCTCACAGGTACGCTCACAGGTACACTCACAGGTACGTTTACAGGTACGATCACAGGTACGCTCACAGGTACGTTCACAGGTACGCTCACAGGTACGCTCACAGGTACGATCACAGGTACGCTCACAGGTACGCTCACAGGTACACTCACAGGTACACAGGTACGTCACAGGTACGCTCACAGGTACGTTCACAGGTACGCTCACAGGTACGATCACAGGTACGCTCACAGGTACGATCACAGGTACGCTCACAGGTACGCTCACAGGTACGCTCACAGGTACGTTCACAGGTACGTTCACAGGTACGATCACAGGTACGCTCACAGGTACACTCACAGGTACACTCACAGGTACGTTTACAGGTACGATCACAGGTACGATCACAGGTACGCTCACAGGTACACTCACAGGTACACTCACAGGTACGTTTACAGGTACGATCACAGGTACGCTCACAGGTACGTTCACAGGTACGCTCACAGGTACGTTCACAGGTACGCTCACAGGTACGCTCACAGGTACATTCAAAGGTACGTTTACAGGTTGTAGCTCAGAGCAGGAAACATCCTCTTTTTATTAAGACGAACACATTGGCAGACCCAAAGATGCAGGAAACAGTATTTATTAGTGATGGGTCCAGCAACACTGATACACCGGCGCATGTGCCGAGTTCGTTTGGCAAAACCTCGTATCGGCGCGCGTGTCGCTTTATGAAAAAGCCACATGACCGATACAGCCGCAGTGTCGCTTGTCCCGACACGGCAAACTGTGTTTAAAAGGTTCCGCATCTGCAAGTGTCACCGGTATGAACCGCTCTCAGAAAAAGAAAATAACCCTTTCAAAAAGGAAAAACATCCCATTTTACAGCATCAAAATGGAACCTGCAACTAAAAGAAAGTATTCTGCAGTGTGATACTGCAAATAACAGCAAATAAGGCAATGTTTGTATTTTACATTTCACGCTTTATCTACAATCAAGATTTAGTTTGAAACGGAAAATCTAGTTAGGCATGATGGATGAGTGGATAGCGCTCTCGCCTCGCGTTTAAAGAGAACCGGGTACGAATCCCTGTCGGACCTCAAAGGTTTATGTTGACATCACAGTCTTGAAAAATGATTTCGAGAAATTGAAGTGTAGAAAATGTCAAAGGTTTTTTCAAGTATACTTTAGTTGCCAGGGTTTACAGTGCACTTTGGACATGCTTATTGTTTTGAAAAATAAAAAAAATATAAAATCACTTAATGACATTTTACTATCACTTTAATTTTCACATAAAAAATAAAATAATAACACAGACAATGCAGTAACGTAATATTGTGTACAGACAAGTATGTAAAGCTCATTGAATCAGTGAGTTGCATGTAATGATTTATCAGATCCACCAGGCGTCAGTATAGAGCAGCACAAGCAACACTGTTGCGGCACAGTATCAATACAGTTCGTTGGATGTGCCGAAACGATACGTGAGGTTTCATTTACCCATCACTAGTGTGCAGTGAATGTGGTGTATAAAACAAAAGACAAACTCAAATGTGCAAAAAGGGAATGGGCGTGGTGGTTCAAGGTAGAGCCCACCAGGACAGGACCAAGCAGAGCAGCACAGGAGAGAAGTGAGCAGCTCTCAGCTCCCAGGTGAAGAGACCCACTGATGAGGGGCGTGGCATGGTGCAGGTGTGGACCTGCACATAGGAGGAGACGGCAGAGAAGGCAGACAAACCCCAGACAGCTCCCTCTCCTGGACAGAAAGGGCCTGGCCCGTAACAGTAAGTTGCAAACAGTAATGATGCAGTATGGCTGCCGTGGCTGCTAGTCACGTGACCGTAGGATCCCTCTATACAAAACTGAACATGACTGATGTTAAAGTGCATATGACAGATACAATAAATCATTTGATTTCCCTCTCATATAATTCCTTCATCCCCATGAAAATGATAAAAGTTCTCATTAAATAATAAATTACACAATTTGTTTGTAAAATACCTCAAATAGACATCTATTTGTGATACTTCCGCAAAATCCTTAGTCACGTGACGTGACGTAGCGTAAGGGAGTTTGAACTTGCCTCACTCTAGTTATTGCTATCACCCCTAGTAGCTGGTATCGGATTTTCTGTCAATTTGTCGTTTATTTTAGTGAATATGGTGAACTATTGTGTGTGTGGAGGGTGCACGAATTCTTCATCTTCCGGATTCAGGGTACATTATTTTCCCAAAGGAAAAAAAAAGTCTTCTCTTTTCCGTGCCTGGGTGAATTTTGTACAGACGAAGAGGAAGGACTTTACCGCGGCCTCTGTGACCACGAGCTCTGTCATCTGTGAAGCCCATTTCAAGAAAGAGGACTATCTAAGTGGAGATCTGATGGAAATGGAGATGGGCTTCAAAAGTCGAAACAATGTGAGGCTGACGGAAGGAGCCGTGCCCAGTGTACAGTCTTTATCTTTGTCTGCTGCTAGCGCGGCTGCTAGTGCGGCTGCTAGCGGGGGTGCTAGTGGGGGTGCTAGCGGGGGTGCTAGTGCGGCTGCTAGCGGGGGTGCTAGCGGGGGTGCTAGTGCGGCTGCTAGCGGGGGTGTGCGGCTGCTAGCAGGGGTGCTAGCGGGGGTGCTAGTGCGGCTGCTAGCGGGGGTGCTAATGGGGGTGCTAGTGCGGCTGCTAGCGGGGGTGCTAGTGGGGGTGCTAGTGCGGCTGCTAGCGGGGGTGCTAGTGGGGGTGCTAGTGCGGCTGCTAGCGGGGGTGCTAGTGCTAACGCGGGTAATGTAGGTGCTGGTACAGAAAGATCTTCATCAGCTTCAACAAAACGCTGGTTATTTTCAGTAAGTAACAGTTACCGTTGTTTCTATTTAAATGTATTAGCTACATAAGCGCTATTGTGTTGGATACATATGTTAGCTACTCGAGTTCAACTAGCAAGCATATAGCATAAGCTAGCATTATGTGAATGAATGTACTGCATGTTTGTAACACGTTTCAACAAATTAACTTGTGTAAACAAAATTTCCAATACTAAACCATAATTTTCTATTTGTATCTGTGTTAGTCATTTAAAATCCATTGTGTTTAAAAACGTCACAGTTGAACTCGTAAGTTACTGAAGTGGTGGGACTAATTTGTCAGCTGGTATTACGCTCTGTATAATACACTTGCATTCTGTTGTTCGTGTTGTTCGTGCTGTCTCTACCATCGACAATAAAACATGTCTTCTGTCTGAATGAAAGACGCAATCCCAGACTATGTCATCTTCTTCAACCGCTAAAGTTATTTGACAGCTCCGTAAAGTCTCCAAAGGACCCATAAAAGGACCTCTCGGCGCACATGGCCGCCCTCGCGCCCGCCTGTTTACAAATTGTTGAAAATTTGCCATGTACTAGTCATAATGTACTTTTGAACAAAAAGTCAGAGGTCCATTTCAGCGAGAATTCTGCCAATTGTCTGAAAATTCTTTATATATATATATATATATATATATAATTATATTTTTAATGTAAAAATCGGTGCATCCCTAAAAATTAGGGCTGTCAAACGATTATTTTTTTTTAGTTGATTAATCGCACAGAAATGGTGAGTTAACTCACGATTAATCGCATTTTTAACATTCTATTTCAAATCCACTCCAATTAAAGTTAAATGAGATTATCAAATATAATGACACATTGTCATTCATACCAAATGTACTTAAATCTGTTTGCTTTTTGGCAAAACCAACATGTTTTCATTAACAGGCTGTTAATGAAAGGGGGAAATTTACATACCCCAGCTTTAATTCAGCGTTTCAGTTTAGTTTAGTTTCAGGAGGAGACACGGACACATCCGCGGTGTATTTGCGCGCACAGGTTACGCACAGGTTGCAAAGACACGAACACAACATGCAGACAATAGTTCTGTGGCGTGTTTGGTCTTATGACCATGTTACCGCGGCGCCACTCACTCACAGCCGTGTTGTTGTGAGCGGCTCACAGTCAGAGCGGCCATGGAGGAGGCGGACTTCAGTTCACAGCAAACAACAGCCCCGCGGTGGCGCGCGTATTCTTTTAAAACATGAATCCCCAGAGGGCCTACCTGCTCTGATGCATCTCACATGCAGCATTCTGAGTGATATTAAGGATAAATGGGCGGGTCATTCGGACGTGCGTTAATGCGTAAATTTTTTTTTAACGCGTTAATGAAACATTTAATTAACGTGAGTTAACGCAATAATTTTGACAGCCCTACTAAAAATACTTATTTTTGTGCACTTTACTTTTCAAAAAGCCAATATTTGCATAGCTTACATTTGCATGTTTTTTTTGTTTAGGTCCATGGCCATGTTTGTGAACAAAGGGATGGAAACATTTTTTTTTTTATCCAATTAATCAAAGAAATAATCGACAGATTAATCGATTATTAAAATAATCGTTAGTTGCAGCCCTATAAAAAAAAAAAAAATGTGAAATCCAACCAGATTTTTTTTCTTCTTAAGTTTACATCACGTCCGTTACACATTATTCAAGGGCCATTTAATTAATTAACGTTTTTATATCAAGTGATTTACTGATGTTGTGTTAACCAGGTTTATCTTGTGGGATTTCCACTTTTTCAGACTCAGGACATTTCCTTTTCTGGCGTCACAGTAGAATGGTCCAATCTGAGACTGATTTGGTCGTTTAAAATGTGTCTGTGTTTGAAATATTTTATCTAATCCATGATAGTTATTTTAGTTTTTAAGTTATAACCTTTTAAAGTCCAGATACTTTAATTGACACTTTACTGTGACCACACTCAACTGTGTCATTTCTCACTTCTTCCACCATCAATGTCAAACACATTATAATTATTTGACGTGTCTTTGTTGTGTTTGCTGCAGATCTACAAAGTCCATCTACAGAATGGGGTTCACCTGTGATCAGTGTGGAAAGACCTGCAGCTCTGCTTCTGATCTAAAGACCCACCACAGAACTCACACTGGAGGAAAACCATACGAGTGTGATCTGTGTGGAACATGTTTTACTACAAAAGAAGGTCTCAAGGTCCACAACAGAATCCACACTGGAGAAAAACCCTTCAGCTGTGACGATTGTGATCAGAGTTTTAGACAAGAGGGTACTCTCAAAGCTCATCAGAGGATCCACACAGGAGAGAAACCATTTGAGTGTGACCAGTGTGAAAAAACATTTAGGAGAAAATACCTGCTCACCGTACATCAGCATGTCCACGTTTGACTTTCGAGTCCTCTCGAGTCTTTTGACCGCGATTTGGTTTCTTGTTGGTCTCCCACGTACTTGTTGTAGCAAACAAAAAATTGTTTAGTAATCATTTAGCGTGTGCATTCCCGTCGTTGGTCCTCTGACCCATGGACTAACAGTTTGTTCCATGTGTTGGCTGCTTTATATCAAAACTATGTTGTCCAGATGCAGCCAGTTACACATGCACAAACCACACTAAATCAGAGCATCCCGTGTCCCACATACTTTTATCTTTGGGGTTTTTAATGAAGTACAAGTGCACATATATGAATATGATATTGGGCTAGTACATGTATCTATATAATCAGTTTTAATGTCCCTATTGGTTCTTGTTCCAAAGGACGGATGAAGGGACCAATGGAGGAAGAATCCTGGCCTGTATGACTGGGCCAGCATTATAATATCTCATAATTACCAATAGAGCCCTCCCCCTGTCCCCCATTGGGGTTGACAGGGCATGGAGGTAAAGATGATTCCTCCTCATACCATTGTACATATTATTGTATATATTCTCCTGGTATAGTGATTTACAAATTTATATTATTTACAGGTGGTGCATCGAGAGGCAGTTGCTGTGCACAAAAAAGGTAAAAGAACTACTATTTCTATTCTTGTACATCCCATGGCAATATAATATAATAATAATAATATAGTATACTGTGTTTGGTCCAAAAGTAGTCAGTCAATAATGTGGGAGGAAGGCCTTCATTGTATTTTATGTATTGATTTATTGTAACAAATTCACTGTATAATATATTTATTGTGTGTATCCAATTTCCAGCACGTTCGTCACCCAGACGCTCTGGGGAAGATGGCTGACAGGAGGATGAGTGGGAGCCGAGTCAGTTGCCCTTCACAGGAGCTCCTGGACCTCAGAGACTGCGGACAGAGGCTGCGAAGCTGGATTCATCTGATCCAGCTGACTTTCTGGAGCTGGGTTCATCTGATCCAGACTTTCTGGAGCTGGATTCATCTGATCCAGACTTTCTGGAGCTGGATTCATCTGATCCAGACTTTCTGGAGCTGGAGCTCTTCTTCACGGAGGGAGAACTACAAATGTCACATCGTGTCGTGTTCCGTTGCACACAGTGTTTCAACCTCTACAACTCAAAGCTGAACTACTGGGAGGACTGAAAAAGCAGATAAACTCACTCATACACACACTCACGAACACTCACACGCACTCACTCACTCACTCACGCACACAGACACTCACTCGCACACTGACATTCACACACACAGACACTCACTCACACAGACACTCACTCGCACACTGACATTCACACATTCACATGCTTCATTCTATTTTATACATCTATAGTTTTATTGATCTTTGTGTTGTAGTTGTTTGACGTTTTGGTTGATGGTATAGAAGAAAGTTAAAATTTCTATCTGTGAAGAAATTGCCAACAATTTGCCATCAAAAGTATTATTTCAGAGTCATGTTTTTATAATTTTTGTAATGGAACAAGTGTGAAGATGTTTTGAGTTGTCACTAAAGCAGCAAAAATGCATCTAAAAGTCTCTTTTCTGCTTGATATGTTCCTGTTTACATACAGCTCCTTTTCTCTGTTTTCTTGCTCAGACCAGGTGTTGTGGGTGAAAGTATGCTTTGTTCTATGGCGAATAGCTCAAGAACGGTAAGAGGTAGAAACGAACTGTTTTTTCAGAGTAAAGCAGAGAGGTTAATCTTTAATTTGGTGCCCTTGGTGTTTACATCGTCTAAAAAATGAATATTCTGTGGCACTTCAAAGTTGGGTCAAATCACCTGAAATTGCTGGCAGAACGCACTTCTCAAATCTGAAAATGCCTGGCAGTCAGTGAGTTAAACACAGAGCAATACAGATACATCAATACACAAAAACTCTTTAAAAAAATGGGTGTATAATGAGAGCTAAATAGTACAAAATAGAACCAGTTGTAAGCAGAGCTAAACAGATATGGAACCTAGTTTTGAACATGGTAGAGGTCTGTCTCACAGCCTTAGGAAAACTGTTCCATATTTCTGTTGCATGGATATGAAATGCTGCCTCCTCGTGTTTCGTCCTGACTCTGGACACCAGCAGAAGGCCACTCCCAGCTCTTCTGAGAGTCGCTTTATATAGCACAAGCAAAGCTGCTTTAAAGTCTCGAGGCCAGTTCAGGTCCAAAGATCACACTTGGGTTTATAACCGGTTTCAAGAAGGGGGATTGAAGAGGACTTGACACATTTTCTGTTGTGTCCAAAGATAATGACTTCAGTTTTATCTGAATTTAGTTGAAGAAAATAGTTTTGCATCCATGCACGAATTTCTTGGATGCAGTGACAGAGTGAGTCCACCGGACCATACTGTATTTGCGGGCTGTCAGTGATATATTGATTTGAGTATGTCTGGTTGTGGTTTGATAATATAAAGTAGAATATTAGGAGAGATTCTTGATTTGAACCGTTCGTTTTCAACTACTGGACACTTGATTCAAACCAGAACAGCCTAATGAATTAGACAAGAGAAAAAGATGCAGGTAGGTGAATATTTTTAGTGGAAGGGAAAACTGGAGAAGCCTGGTCGTACCACACCATAGTACAAATTACATTTTGTACTAAGGTCTGGAGGTGTTCCATTGAGCTCCGTTTACAGATAGGAGGGGTTAACTGAAACGATTGGATCTGAATTTACCATGATGTATGTAATGCGCCTGAGTGAGTCCTTAGCATTTAGCCTTGCCATCTCCTTTGCCGCTAACGGAGCCCGTGGGGAGTAGCGCCACAATCTTTGCCAGCAATTACATTTGCTAAACATTCCTCTTGCTCAATTTCTTGATAGAACCAGACCGGAATACTTTACTATCACATTCTTTGCCAAAACGACAACCGTGGATCTGACTACAACCTGCCGTTCGGCTCAAACTCGTGAGTGGGGGTTGCACATTAGTGTCATAGTTCTGGTTGTAATGTTTCAATGTTGTCATATTGTTGTCTCGCTGCAGCTCCGTCTATGACACATGTGAAACCGACTGCTCTCCAACACTGTTTGTTTTGTTGGTTTTTATTTAGATCCTCATTAGCTTCTGAAATATACAGTAGCTATTCTTCCTGGGGTCTATATAGGAGGATCTTGGAGTGATGTCGTTGTTTATAGTTTTTCCGCGCCGGTCACGTGACTGGGTGGCAAAACAGCATAGATAGCTACCTAGACGCTAGAGAGTTAGCTAGTTTTAGACGTTTGGAGAGAGGTTCAACTAATTCAAATTTATTTATTTTATTTATTTATTTGTTTGGAGGAGAGGAAAAGCCCCTAGAGATGAAACGTCTCGTTTTTGAGGGGGTCCTCAAAATTGCACAAAATGACAGATGCAGTAAGGCAGACAGTAGAGCAAACAATGTTACAGAATTCATAGAAAATAATACAAACACGAAAGACAAAGGACACACATATACACACCAACTCACACACACACTGATTGTTATGAATAGAATGTCTATGATAATTAACTATGATTACAGCTAGTATTTATAGTACACACTGGCATAGGTTCTGGAGGTGTTGGACCAGAGCATTTTTAAACAGAGGCAAATAAGTGAGAGAGCGGATGGATAAAGGTAAACTGTTCCAGTCAGAAGGAGCTTTAAATTCAAATGAATGTTTTCCAACTTCTTTCTTGACTCTTGAGACTACAAAGAAACATTGTTTTGCACGGCGCAAACTGTAAGAGGATCGGAGAGGAATCAAATATTGTTTCAAATAGTCAGGAAAACTTAAATTGATACATTTAAAGATAAACAGCAGCCAATGAAGCTAACGTCTGGAGGACAGAGAGAGCCACGATAACTGCTCATACAGAAGACAATGGTGGGTCCTGAAAGGACAGCGGACAATGGACACAAATGGTCCATTCTTTTTGTGTGGTCGGTTGTTTTTTTCCTAATTCCTTCGGAAAAGAACAGCGGAAAACTGCCGTGATAAAGCGGTCCGCACAATAAGAATAAATGTCTCCCTGCAGATTGGTGCCAAGACAAAGGCGAGTCTGACCAATGTTTCTGTCGTCTTCCCAGGTCTAAAATGGGCTTTGAATTTGTTTTTCAGTTCGGTCTCATATACTTATTCTTAGCTTGTCTTTATATCTCCTCTGATCTTCTTAAGTCAAAGTGCTTATATATAGTGCATTTCGCCCACTAAGTTTTTAAAAAGTACTCGTTGTAGCCATGCTTCAGAATTTGCCGCTCTGTCTTCTTTCCACCCAGCGAGGGGCGCATGGGCACACGGATGTAAACAAAGATCCTCCAATACTCATCAATGTCACAAGACTTAATGTACAAATGGACAAAAATATATGTACAAACAAAAAATAGGCTTAAACAAAAGTAAAGAAACGTTATAACAAAACAACACAGGAACCATACACAATAACCTCAATGTAAACATTTCTACATTGCATTACATTTTTTAGCTATCCTAAAAATGTAAATACAACTCAAAAAACACAAAGATAAAAACAAATCAATTCCATTCTTCAGTGAAAAGGACAAATCAAGTGAAACACTGTTATCTTCCAAAAAAGCATTGCTAATCCAAGTACTTGGAGGAGAAGGCTGTGCGGTTTGTCTAAGTTCGATAATTAGGTGTTGGGACTGTTATGTCACCTTGGCCCCTTTTTCTCTTTGTTCACCACGGCAGACACTTGATCTTATTAGGCCAGCAGTCTGGGTTTATGTTATATCCTGAGAATGAGAAGACTTGGCAGCATGTTGAATGAGGAGACAGTTGACTGCATAGGTGGAACACGGAAGGAGTGAAAAGCAATAATAGATAAGTTCAGTCATACCACATCCTTTTGGAGTAGTGATATACTGTAGTTATGGAATACAGTATACAATGGCATAATTATGTTGATGCTGTGCAGTGGAAAGTAAGTCAAAACCTGTCAATGATGGATGTCCTGATGGAGCCCTTTTCACTGTATTAACACCATCAGTTATTGGATGAGAGGAATCTGTCATCAGTTCAATCCAGATGAAACCTGAACTAATGCAATTGGACCTAAAGCGAAAGCCAACCTCTTCTTATCGGGTTTTGAGTTGGCATCATCATAGAGCTCAAGCTTAAAGGAGCTATACCCGTTTCTGCAATGTTTGAATGTTTAGCACCGCCCCCCAACTCGCTCACAGGCTTCTCATTTCCCCTACGCTCTACTCGTAAGTTTCTACTCAGCAATTTTTACGGCCTGAATTCATACACAAGCTGAATCAATGAGCTCAAGTTTTCAATTAAATTACGGATTATAATACAACTTGTATGTAGTAATAAGTATTTTTATGAACTAATTAGAAAAAAAAATGGATATATAGCAACCCATTTACCTGTAACCTTGTACTTTTTTGAAACATTTCTAAAATTGGTGGATTCTTCTTTGCCCCTTCCCTGGAAAAGAATTGCTTGTAGTTACAGTGGTATGCAAAATTGTGGGCACCCCTATCAAGGATTATGTATTTCATTTATAAATCATTGGTTCTTCGGATAAGAAATTTCAGTTAAGGACCATTTCAGTTATGGACCAAAAAGCACAGTAGCGTCCTCCAAAGCCATTTTCTCCTGGACATGTCTGTTGTTAGTAAATTACATTGTTTCCTCAAGCCACAAATAAACAAATTAGGAAGACTGGATTTTTACGTGTGTCTTCAACAACACGCCGGGCACAAGCTCATGCATAGAGAAAAGACAGGATGGCAGAGAGCGGTCTCAAGATGTGACACCATGGCCATACCATCAAGAGTATGTCACTTTAGCGAGATGGGTGATGTAGTCAATAATTCCCTTTGACTAACGTGTTTCAAAATGGTTGCAGAAGTAAGGCAAACGATATTCAAGTTTAACATCTGCATTTAATTATCTTTACAATCAGATACAGAATGTTCAACAAAAGTGCTCCTATTCTCTGCCTGGTCTTTCCCTGTCCGTGCCCTGTCCTGTCTGACCTCAAAAAACACACACACACGGGCTCATGAGGGAGACTTCCGATGACGTCATCCTTATGCGTCCAAGGGTGGAGGTTTCCGGGTGTGCTGACGTCCCCTATCCACTGGGAGGCGTCAGAATGCAGTTGGTGAATCTCCCAGTCTGCCTCAAGATTGTCCTCGTCAAAATGTTTATTATTTAAAGTTAATAATTCGCCCTGTTTAAACAGCATTTTATCTTTATGACTCATGTCTGATTATCCTGTGTCCTTGGGGTTTTTCCTGAGTGCACAGAGGTCTTTCTGGCTATGATGTTCAAATGGTCAAATATTAAAATATACAACAGTGAAAAGAAATATGTTTTTAGATGCGCAGATGAAGCCTGTAACATGCACAACAAGACCGGAGCCTCTGAGCTAGCTCAAACTAGGTTGTGACACTGACATCTAGTGGACAAATTTACTAATTGAAGCTTCTGAATTCTGAAGTGCACAGCATAAACCGCACCGCTTTTAGGTTTTTTATTTATAAAGGCGGTATATAAATAAAGATTACTTACTTACTTACTTCTAATAATAATGACAATTTCACCATGAAACATAAATGTTGGGCTATTGTTCAATAAATATCTAAAAATATTTTGGCCATTATCTGACTGACAGTTGTATTGCTCACTGGCTGGCATAGTGTACAGGAACATATGTGCAGAGAATGGGCTGGAAACCCAAAAAGTTTGAGAAAAACCAAGGGCACAGGGAGGAACTGAAAAGAGAAAGGTAGAAGTGGCCGCTGTGATTGTGGTGATCGGTGCACTTGGTGCAGTGAACCCGGAACTGGAGGAGTGGTTACACAGATCCCTGGCCTCTGGTAGAAGACCTGAGCCGAGAGGGATCAGCTCTCACGGAGGGTGACTGTAGCATTTTGTTTTGTAGGACTTGCAGAACTTGATAGTGTTCTTGCAACAAAAGACCAAACCTTTTTTTCCCTGATACTACCATATCTACAAGTTCACACAATCTATACATGGGACCTGTGTGATCCTAAAATAATTGGAAACAAGACTCCAGAAGCCAACATAAAGGTGTATACTGCTTCTCTGTAATGAAATGCCCTGATGGTAATTGAAGGAATACCTTTTATAACGTGTACAGTGAATGCATTCTATTTACAAACTTAAGAGTCATGGTGCATGAAGAAAAAGATTCCCCAACAACGTCACCTGCTTCACACTGCACAGGTATCACTCTGCTCCTGTGTTACAGTCTAGTTTATTCCAAGTGGTTTCAGTTTCCATAATGAGTTGAAAGTCTACACACTGATAAAAAGTATTCAATGCATTTTTTAGGTAATTACGCGTTAAAGGTTATGTACTTGATTAAATCAACTTTTCTTTCGTTTTCAACCATGGTATTGTTACAACTGTGTAAGAAACATTTGATGGGACAAGTGCAGTATGTAACTTAAGCACTATCCTCTATTTGACGGCTTTTCTCTCTTTTTCATGTTCGATGGAATGAGACCCGAGTCCGCAGTCTGGCATCCTGGACTCCCCTGGACCTGTGCACTCAGTCTGCCGCTGGTGGTCATGTGACACCTCTCGAGACGAGGCGACGCATCATGCTTCTTTGTCTATAACTGTACCCCTGTTTTTAGTAATCAAATGGGAAGGTGAATTTGAATGTTTATTTATCTTTTAACAGATGAAAAACAAATACATATTTGATCAAAATACAGACTACAGAATAACACACACACAGACAGTAAGTTTGGACGGTAGAACCAGAGCAGAACCAGACACACTTGTTCCTATACATGCCTTTAATATCTCAGCTTCTTTACACTTTCCCTCGGGGAGTTCGTGCTTCTGTGACACTGTACCATGCTAGATTTAGAATCAAAGCAGTACAACTTCTCCACAAGATGGGAGTGTTGGCACATTTTAATAATACTCCATTTGTCATGGCCAATTGTTGCAATGGAAAATACAAACATATTTCCACACCTTGATGACAAGATGACAAATGTAATTCCAATACATTTGTCAAAAGCACCCTCTACTGCACTACATTGCAGCCTAATAACCAAATGTGAGAAACATTCTTAAATAATGGAAATTAATTTGAGAAATATCTTGTTTTGAACGAGTGTCCAAACCAAAGTGAGATGCTGGATGCTTTGTTAGCATTTTTCAAAATGTTTGCATTCCTCCAGTTTCAGAGCTACTTAGGACTTGCTTCTGTTTCCGGCGCATTCAAAAGTGATGGTGTCCTTTGGGGGGGTCGTCTGGGGGTATGGGGTCCGGGGTCCTCTCCGGTCCCTGTATGAACGGAGCTGCGTTCGCATTACCGGCAGAAAGTCAGACCTGTTCTTGGTGCATGTTGGCCTCCGCCAAGGCTGCCCTTTGTCACCGGTTCTGTCTTTATGTTAAGATTTATTAGGCACAGCCAGAGGCCGGAGGGGGTCCGGTTTGGCGGTCACAGGATTAAATCTACACTGTTCATGGACAATGTTGTCCTGTTGGCTCCAACGAACCAGGACCTGCAACATGCACTGGGATGGTTTGCAGTCGATTGAGAAGCGGCTGGGATGAGAATCAGCAAAATCTGAGGCCATGGTGCTTTCCTGGAAAAAGGTGCCTTGCCCTCTCCGGGTGGAGAGGTCCTTCCTCAAATGGAGAAGTTCATGTATTTCGGGGTCTTGTTCACGAGTGAGGGAAGGATGGAGCATGAGATTGACGGGCGGATTAGTGCGGTCGCTGTATTGGATTGTTGTGGTGAAGAGGGAGCTGAGTCGAAAGGCAAAGCTCTCAATTCTATAATGTTAACACACCTTGTGTGCACTTGTATCTGCTTATTCCTGCACCGATGTTAAGCTTAACTTTTCCTGCGCTGGTTTAACCTGTAGAGATAGTACGATGCCATTCATGAAATTTACTGCACAATGCACCTTGCAGGTTTTAATCCCATGTACAGTACATTCGAGACAGTATAATCTTTGGCACAGTTCATAGAAGACAGTCTACAGGATAAAAAAAGCTGGATTTACAATCACACATTTGAATTGTGTGAAGCTCAGGTTTAGGAGATGACTTTTTTTTCATCCAGCCGGAGTTGATTTTATTCAGTTATTACCACAGTAAATGAATTATCTTAAGACTGAAAATTCTGACGTAATGAATGCTCACACGCAGATCTCGCTCTCTTGTCTGATATGAAGCTGTGGCAGGGGCTTGCCAAATTACGCACGACACGCACCCTCCAGCGTTCTCAAACGCTCCTCACTCTCCCAAACATTCACTGTTCTTCTCTCCACGTGAGAAAAAGTCGAAAATGAATTAGGACATAAGCAAAGATATGCTCTGCCTGTGAGGCACTAACTCTTGGCTCTTTAGATTATATGAACCCGGTCTCTCCAATGTCCTCACACACACTGGTTCGATAACAAGGTCTGTGACGGACTCATTGCTCTTCCCCTGTCACAAAGCCCTAGTTGTGCGTGCACTCCAGTCACACTCCCTGGTGCGAGGCGCGCGCTCCCGTGCAGAATGTTCCGAACCACGATTAAACACGTTGTATTCACCGGTCTCACTACGTACTCCCAGTTCCTCCGCATATCACCTCGCCCTGTCCCCTTCATAAGCCACACTGTAGCGTCATCCATGGCTAGCCGCAGCTCGGGGTGCACACCGGGTTTGCGCGCGCCTGTTCAAGCTCCCCTCCTTCCGTGATTCTGTTTTGTATTGTTACTTTGTGTATTGTTAACTCCCACTTTCATTGAAGGAAATTAAAGGGGAGGTATGTAAAATAATAAGATTGATAATTAGAGTTGAGTTTAAACAATGACATTTTATTTTTGTAATATGTGTATTAATTATGTTGTGTAACACCCATGGGAGGGGCTTGGGGCTTAAGAGGAGAGCTGTTTGGGTTGTACAGGGAGTCTGTGTCCGGTTGCAGAGAGGGCAGTCTACCCTGACATGCAGAGCTTATGTACCAAACTCATGTAAAGTTGTAAATATGTACATATATAGTTTTTCACACTTTTTTTGTAAATAGCACTTGGGAAATAAATGGGACAAACTGATTATTTTGACTGGCCAAACATTCAACATGTTTTCGGTAATATCTGTGTTGAAGAACAATGTGTCCTGGACAGAGAAAATAGTTTTATATTTCTGAGTTGTAGCAGTGTTAGGAAGCGTAGGGAAAATTCTTGAACCACACAGCTCAATGCTAACCACTGTTTTATGTCTAGAGTAGATATGTCTTTGTTTACTTTTGTCTATTTAGTGTCTAGTAACATCCTGTGGCGACAGTGGCTCCGTTGGTAGAGCGTTGGCCTTTGGGCCTGAAGGTCGTGGGTTCAAGCCCACCGTAAGACCTACTTCACGACTCTCACTGATGTCTACTGTTGTCGTGTCCTTGGGCAAGACACTTAACCCCACTTTGCCTGAAGCCCCTGCTGAAAGATCTCAGCTCCTGTGGACTCACCACCTGCAGGAGGATCAGTGAGGGGCTGGTGCTAAGTGGACTGGGTGCAGCTCTGACTGCCATGTGAATAAATAAATTCACATTTTGATTGTATTACAGGTCTTGGTTGTTCTCCTTGTGTACACTCTCGGCCTGTGCAAAAATTCCACAACACGGCCATTAGAGATGTTTGTATCGGAAATGTCATCCATGCAAATGCGTTACAAGAAGCCACAACAAGAGAAATTTCTTTTGATTTTTCAGTTAATCTGTGACCAAACCAAAAGAACTGATGTATTTGTATTGTGCCAGGAGGAACCAAGCCTTGTTGATTGGTTCCTACTTGGAAACAATAGACAATGCCCAGCCCTATGCAAGATAATGTCGTCGTTCATGATCATGAAACAGCTTCTCACATTGAAACAGATAAAACTGAAGCTGGAGTCACTGTGATAACTGGCTCATCTGAAGATTTCATATCACCCTCACAGTTCCTCTGCTAAATGAGGCCATTGCATTTGTAAAGTGAGGAGAAAGACAATGCAATCTTAAAATAGAGCAGCAAAATATCCATAAAAAAACAGCCTGAAATCTAATAAACCAATGCATCACTGCTGCATAACTGGGTTATTGCCAACTTGTGTGAGCATCCAAATTTTCACCATGTACTAAGAGTAGGGAAAAAAACCCTGTTTAAATTGGATCACCCAAGTGACATATTGAAAAGGTTATTCTTGTGTGGAGGTAAATGAGTCTGGAGATTTTGTTTATCTTTTATAAGTTTTGTATTGGCAGAAAATAAGACATTTATACATTGAAAACTGTATGGTTATAAATAAGAAATTACATTTTGATTTGATTATCAACACTATTATAGTGCCATCCAATCCAAGACATGGCATCCAACAGAAGGTAATTGGGTACAACATCCAGATAATGCTAGACATAAATCTGTGGATCTTACGATATCTTGCGAGACATTAAACTCAGTCGGCCCCAAGTTACGCTGTAATGAAATTCCCAGATAGGAAATCTCTAGCCATTATGATGAAATGCACTAAGTTTTCCACCTGAAGCCATTCCCCTTTGGTGCCCACTGTCGAGGCATTCTGTTGTGTGAGAGCAGTTGAGCTTCTAATTCAGAGAGAAGATAGAGATCGACAGTGTGTTTGTTTTATCAGTGCCAGCGAGTGTGCGTGTGTGCTCTCCGCGACAGTCTTTATCTAAAATGCAATCTTTCTCCACTGTAAAGCACTGAATTTGTTGGCCTGACTCAATGAGTGCGGAGCCCGAGGTCAGAATCGATAAGAACTTAAAGCTTGCTGGTGTGTGACTCACTGTCTGCTGGTGGAGACTGAAGATATTGCTGAAATTCATGACCAATGTCAAGTTTATTATCAATGAGATTCAACTAACACAAAAATCCAATTATATCCAACATTAAGGGCCCAGTGGTGACCCACCAAGTTACTGTTGTAGCTTTGGGTCACAGGCAACACTGACCACTGTAAAACCTCTTCAAATGATTGTTATCAGAACTATACCAATTCTAGAAAAGGTTCCATCCATCCAATTTCTACCCCTTATTCCATTTCTGGGTTGGGGGGTTGGCCAGAGGTGCCACCCAGTACACTTAGCACCAGCCCCTCACTGATCCTCCTGCAGGTGGTGAAACCACAGGAGCCTTGAGCTTTCAGCGGGGGCTTCAAGCAAAGTGGGGTTAGGTGTCTTGCCCAAGGACACATCGACAGCAGACATCAGTGGGAGATAAAGTTCCATCATTGTGAAAGTTTGAATAATCTTATAAAGTTAAAGGGACACAGGAGCATTTTCTTCTTCTGGGTGGATCATTAAGACTATTGGTCAACCCAATTGTCAATCATTCTGGTGATGCGTGCTCGTCAAATAAGACCAGAGAGGTTTTTTCAAAAAGTGGAGAGGGCGGTTCTTTCTTAAAAGCTGTGTACCAACAATAAACAGAGCTATTCGGGAACGCCTACTGCTGATCTGCATCCCATTTGTCTGTATGTTTTTATTCTGATGTTTTGGTTATGTTTTAGCCTCTGTAGCACCTTGAGATGTGCTTCGCGTGCATTATAAATCAAATCTATTATTATTATTATTATCAACATGTTTGGTGATGAGACATGATGACAGACGTTGCATGTAAGAACAGCAAAACATCTACAGATTTTTATTTTTTATAAAAACTAAACAACAGAAAACCTAAAGAGAACTTGGACAATTGGACAGCCCCTAATTCAAGCCTGCTGTAAGCCACTGAGAAATTGACTCAAATAAGAAATTGACAATACGATCGTTACGATTGTCCTCTTGGTATAGACTAAACTTTGGACCTAATTGGATTGTTGAATACGGACACTACAAAGAACAAGCCACCACAAAGAAGAATTCACGTCTCAAACACAAAACTAAAATTCAGCCTGAAGAAGAAGTCAATGCAGAAAGTGAAGTATTAGGAGTTAGTTTGTTTGCTGAAGTATTATGATGATGAGCAATGATGTTGAGTGTTTTTTGTATCACTTCTGACGGTCACACGTGATAATGTTGCATAATCTGTTATTTCTTCAAACATCCTAATGAGAGGTCAGACATGTGACCATCTCTGATCTGATAATATTAAATATTGCGTTTTCTGCACTGATTCTGATCTGTGACTGATTTAACTGCACTGTTTAATCCCTGGGGAGAATGTTGGGAGTGTGATACATGTGTCATGAAATAAACTTGTCCCGATTAAATAAATCCAATGTAAATGATAAATAAGTGGATGGGCAGGCACAAGTTGAGAAACGCTGGCTTTGTACGACAGACTGTGTAACTGCCACAAACTCATGCACAGTTTAATGACACAGCTTCACAGACGGCTGCCATCTGATGAGCACATCAGCCGTACAAACACATAATCAATCCTACATGTGTTTAAGTGCTCAGTGCCTGTGGCCACTTCAGTAAAGCTGGCATACTAATGCATCTTGTAGGAGGGGGAAAAGTGATAATCAGATTCTTGTTCTGTTTGAGGCTAATTACGAACCAAGGCCTCGCTGCAGATTTTTCAGAATGAGAAGAGTTTCTGATCCCAGAACCAGGGAAACCACCTCTATCTGCTGGTATTATAAGGACTTACAACCACCAATGCAAGTAAATATTATTCAAAGATGTATCACGTAAGTAACAGAAGGTCACAGACTTGGAAATTGCTTTGGCTCGGTGCAACAGTCAGAAAGAGAGGTAAAGGTAGAGAGGCATAATTAAAAAAAAGAAAAAAAAACACTTCTAAGGAATAAATGTAAAATTAAAATTAAAATAAAGTTACAATTACTATATACAATATACAAGTGCACATGGTGCACACAATGTAAGGGGACAGCAGTACAGTGAGGTAAAGTGACGTATGATGGGCAGTAAAGTGACTTTATAAAGAGCAGTAGGGGACTTCTAAAGGGCGGGGAGGTTAAGAAGTGTTCAAGAGTCCAACAGCAGACTGGAAGAAACTGTTCTTGTGGCGGGAGGTTCTAGTCCTGATGGACCGCAGTGGTTGGAATAGTCCATGTGCAGGGTGGGAGGGGTCGGCTGTGATACGACCAGCCCGGCCTCGAGCTCGGGCGACGTACAGGTCCTGCAGCGATGGAAGGCTGCGGCCGATCATGCAGAGAGCACGATGCGCTGTAGTCTCTGTTTGTCCCTGACAGTGGCTCCAGCGAACCACACGGAAAAATCCTATACACATTGTTTAGCAAGTAGAAACACCAGGCACAGGGAGAACAAACAAACTCCACACAGAAGTCTGGAGGTGGAATTGAACTCATATCATGGACAAGTATTTAACAGTGGACAGCAAAAGACACAAGAAAAAATCATATTGGACAAAGCCCAAAAACAAATATCGTATTTTGCTGTAAATATTGTCAATAACTAGCTGTGGTTTTATAAATACACAGATAATTGTGTATTCATACCTGAAGCTAAAGCGTACATTCAGACTGGAAGACCAAATGAGATTCCATTCCTGCCACACTGACTCCTCCCTCTACAGCCTCAGCTGCTCAATAAAACACCTGTGCTCATCATAGCTGCATTTAATCACAACCTCTCAATTCTCTGCAGCTCAAGCTGCTGTTTGAGCAGCAACCCGCCTCCTCCCCATCACCGCCTCTTTAGTATAGTATCATGTCATGTCTTCGGCTCAGCTTTTTTGCTACAAAGCTTTTGATAATATTTTGAATGTGTGTACCGCTGTCTACAGTGCACCCTGATATGGCACTGAACCATATTGCCGCAGCTACTCAAGACACAGGCCCAAACACTGTCTGTAGTTGGCCGTGGTCAGTGCTGTGGGACCGCACTGACAAGTGGGACAGGTCGCTTGTAATTATGGAGATCGACAGATAAGATAAGAGTTCCTTTATTTGTCCCACAGTGGAGAAATTCCGATGTTGCAGCGCACATACACGACAGTAGTAAGAGCATACAGGGATCACACACAATATATACAAAATTAGCAGAAGCACTCTTTTGAGGTGGAGGACTTCGCTCCACCTTCATTACCAGAGGTGGAAGTGGAGGAGGATACATCAATATAAACACAACTTGCCATTCTGAACATAATCACTGTTTGTCTTGTCATGAAAAAAAGTCAGACAGTTTTCATTGCTGACTTAAAACTGACTTATAACAATCTGTGCCATTCCAACTGTCCATGTGAGGTCTTTGGATAAGTGTAGAGGACAGTAATTTCCACATGTATGTGTTTGTCCTCATGGTCTCTGTGGCTGCTGTGGTCGAACGCAAGACTTTATGAAAGGAAAAAACGATGTCCAGAATCACTCTCAAACCTATTCCTCCTAATGTTTCAATTCAAGTGATGTGTGTGAAGGCTGATTATTCTTTTAAGGATAGGGACTATGCTAATACAATTAGCATTACGGTTTAGATTTATTCATGATGAATATGATTATTTCATAATGTCTTTATAATAGGTTTATTATTATTGAAGGGGCGGAAGGAGGAGGAAAACTCTGTTCATTGCTTCTTTTGCATGTGGTTATTTTGCGTATTTACATTTTTGCATTATACAATATTATTTGACCAAACTATTACTTTTATTGATTTTCTTCTTTTTTTGAAACCTCAATATTATATTTTAGTTTGGTGCGTTTTTTTATCTGAGCAGTTGTTGGCCATTACAATCCTGTTCCTGACTTGATGCATTTGGGATCAGCAGAAACCCGGGAGTCAGCTACATAATGAGGCCAACAGCTCATACATAACCCAGAGCAGAAGAGCCGGCGCTGTCAGCTGTCCGTCCAGAGCTCAATAATCTCCCAGCCGCGACCAGCGCAGATCACACCAGCCGAAGTCCGCCTCTCGTCTCCTGCGCTGCTTGGTAAACAGAGCCTGATACAAAGTGACAGAAAAGAGAGTGGATTGAAGGGGTTCCTCGCCCGTGATTAAGCGTCTCGGAGATGGCACGCCGGCTCGTGATTCCAAAGTGTCTGATTTCCTGACGCAGAGCAGGCGCTAAACAAACTCATCAATTTCACATCAGCTTTGGTTTCTCTTAATGGCCCGTCATTAGCCACGGCGTGCGGCCCTCCTGGGCGCACCCCCGTGGTTCCTGCCCGGGTTTTTGAGCACTCATTTGATCAATGCTGTTAGTTACTGAATGGGCTGTGTGCGGAGAAAAGCAAGTCATTATATTCTCAAATTACTATGTACGACAAATATAGTTATATAGTGCTTTGTTGACGTTTGATTTGATTCTTTGGAAATAGACAATAGATACAAGATGAGTACTGCAGACACATTGATTTACAGTAACATCTGATTACAGGTCTCCTAAAATAAATCCACACAAGCTGCTGAGTAAAAGAGTTTTCTGAGCAGGTCTGCATAAGATTTATTACAACATGGCCACTTTGATCATTCCGACCATCATCTAGTTTCTATTTTCATCTATTTTCTTTTTTTAATTCTATGTATATGTTTGCATTGTTAGTCTGAATGTATGGGGAAATTGTTTATTCTATGTCTTTTTTCTTTGTATGTGTCCCTGTGCTGTGAACCAAATTGCCCCATCGGGGACATGAAATGAAGTGAAGTGAAGTGAAGCTAACTGTCTGATTTCAGTGAGGACTTAACAGTGGCTGATGCTCCAGACATCAATGAGGCTCTCAGGCAGATGCAAGTTTATTTGACCTCAGACTTTGATTCCAAAATGGGCTAATTTCAAACGACATACAGGGAATGAGCAGATGTCATTTATGGAGCAAAGAGTAAGCACCAATGAAGACATTACAACCAGCATGGAAAAGTGAGTGATGTGTCTTGAAAAGGAAAAGTCAGTAAGACTCATGACAAAAGTTAGATTGGAGAGGTCATTCAGCCTGTCCATTGTACTCCCCTTACAAGACAATCTGGGCCAAGACCACCATTGATCGAGTTCCTAAATGTCCAAGACAAGATAAAACCGAGGCCCCAGGCCCCCACCAGGTCCAAGAGTCCGACCCCCGCAGCCACACCGACCACTGCTCCCGGTGCAGAGGGCTCCTCCAGAGGAAACACTGGGTAAACTAAAAACAATACAATAAGTAAAACACTAAAATGTGAGACTAAAAGGAACACACAATACATGAATAATAGCAATAGCAATATAATAAATAATAAATGATAAATAGAATGGAATAATAAAAACTAATCAAAAGCTAATCTAAAAAAAGTATGTCTTGAGCCTACTTTTAAAAATATGAACATTCTCTGCGGCCCTGAGCTCATTTAACATTTAATGATTACAGTCTATGTTTATAACACATGTTTTAAGTTTGACAAAATAATGAAACGTTTGAAAAAAGACCATTTCATTCTAACATTTTAATCAACAGTAAAAAACTGCAAAAATGGAACCAAATATAGCTTAGTTTCTTTATTAATTCTAATAAATTCTAACATACACATATATATACACACACACCACTACAAATATGCATTACATAAATATATTTTATACATACATACATAATACATAATATATATTTTCACATTGCAGATGATTATGTTTATAATGAAGTCATATGCACTATTGACCAGATGCATCAATGTCATCCAGTCACGTGATTGTGAATGAACTTACGGCGGAAGTATTGGAAAATAGCATTGCTGCGAGAGCAAAACGGACAACTCTTAAAAACGGAGCTTCCTCTCCTAAATCGAGAAGTGGCTGCTTCAAGCAATGTTCGATTACGTTATAGGTGGAAGTAGGACATCAGGTCAGGGCTCACAAAGAGCGGTATTTGGAGAAGTTAAGGATTGCCTAACTGGATGTTGACCCGTACCTTCTCCCCCCAGTCAATTTTATCGATTAAATAAAATGTCTATTTTTGCCCGAATTCATCCCACATGATCTTTATCATTATCGTTAACAATGCATCCCCTCACACTGGAGCAGATTTATATGTACATTTTGCTGGTAGCATTAGCAATAGTCCACTATTCAGTGGCTTTTCTGTCTACAGCCAAACATGATACGTACTGACGGAGAGGAAAATAGTGAAACACGCAATTGACTTAAAAGATAAAAATGTCAATGTTGCAGCGCACATACAGGACAGTAGTAAGAGACACGTTTGACGTGTGTCATTGTCCTCCAAATTAATGGAAATAAAATAAATACAAACTTGTGATTGCTTTATCTTGTAAAAAGTGTTCACTGCATATTAGGGAGTACTTAAAGAAGCTATACCCGATTTTTTTTCTAAGTAGTTCATAAAAATGCTTTTTACTACATACAAGTTGTATCATAATACATCATTTAATTGAAAACTTGAGGTCATTGATTCAGCTGTGTAAGAATTACAAGCAGTGAAAAGTGCTGAGTAGAGTCTGAGCGGGCCGCTCTTTCTCGTCCGCTCACAGAACGAGCAGCGAACAGTCTGCGTCCTCTAGTCTCTACAGCGCTGCTTAACACCAGGGCTTCGACTTCAAAATTCGAATATCATTCTAAAATAAAAATATATACATATTTGAACAAATATTAGACAACCCTTATAATTCGAAATGTATTTAATGACTGCAAATATAATAGTTAGCTCCCAAAGGTTTCACCGGGACGTGCTAGGCAGGTAACAGCTAAGCTAGCTAGCTGTTTCATGGTAACTTCCGGGTTTTTCACAATCGCTTTTTGTCACATTAAAACCGTATTTTTGTCATGAAAACGTTGACAGCAAATTCTGAAATCATCCGTGCATGTGTGTTAAGGATGTATATGTGTACTGTATTGTCCGATTGACGTTTAATGGTGTTGATTGATAGATATGTAGTTGTTTATTGAGTGTGGCTAGCTCCGCTAGCTCTGCTAGCTTCTCTACACAGACAAGTGTGTAGTGACAGGCGCTGATAGCGTTTTGTACTTGCAGAGTAATGGCAGTATTTTACACAGCTGAATCACAAACAAAGATTGCATTGGGGCTTCGGTCATTATTGGTTTGAGACTTCTGTTATCAAGAAAAAATGATCGGAAGAATTGCATTCAAGTCAATGGAGTGTTCTGCTGCTGCTTTGAGGAGCTGTATAACAAATTATAATTAAATATTAGAATATATTCTAAGAATATATTCTAATACATTCGGACGCATAACTAGCGGTATTCTTTTACTTTTATATCGTGTTAGCAGTGCGTTGCTTTAGTGCCATTTCATCAGTGATTGTTGCACAGCTTACAAGAAGTTGCGCTAATGCTAATGTTAGCATATGTATCAGATCGCAAATAAAACTAGGTGGCTCTGTGTTATGAGAGCGTAGGGGAAATGAGAAGCCATTGAGCGAGTTGGGGGGCGGTGCTAAACATTCAAACATTGCAGAAACGGGTATAGCGCCTTTAATGGGTCCCAGTCCTTTTGGTTGATTGCCGCTGGCCATCGTCGTCTTCTGTCTTCATGACGAGCAGGTATCAGATAAAAAAGCTTATGTCCTTGCCTGTTAGTATAATCAACCGCACTGCAAAATGTCACAGTTTTGGCTGTAATGCGCTGAAACAGGTTGTTTTGGTCAGGTGTCCGTAGGCTCGCAGTTAGACTTCTGCCGTCTGTCATGGAGAGTGGGCGTGGCCGGGACGTCACATGCAAGGGGTCAATATCATATCGCTTATTGTGGAGTAAATGAGGTAACTGGAGCAGTCGTGCGGTACTTCAACTGCATCACTCTGCAAGCACAATTTCCCATCCACAAGTTGTCTGAGCATTCATTTCCTTAAAAAAATAAAAATAAATAGATCAGTAATTTTTATAACCTCCCGCCACAAGAACAGTTTATTCCCCTCTGCTGTTAACCTCCCCGCTACTGGTGTGTTCCTTTGTCTTCATGGTTCTCTCTGAGCTTTAAACAGAATCCTGAGACTATCAAAGAGCAGGTGCATTTATACGGAGACTTGATTACACACAGGTGCATTCTATTTATCACCATCAGTCATTTAGGACAACATTGGATCATTCAAAGATCCTCACTGAACTTCTGGAGCGAGTTTGCCGCACTGAAAGTAAAGGGGCCGAATAATATTGCACGCCCCACTTTTCAGTTTTTTATTTGTTAAAAAAGTTGTAATTATCCAATACATTTTGTTCTTCACGATTGTGTCCCACTTGTTGATTCATGACAAAAAATTTACATTTTATATCTTTATGTTTGAAGCCTGAAATGTGGCGAAATGTTGAAAGGTTCAAGGGGGCTGTGTGTGTGTGTATAAATCATGTTATAGGGGTAGGTTTCTGTACATAGTCCATTTCAATGTGGCGGATATACGTGGGCGTCACCCGCTATGACGTTACACTTCCGGATATGAAGGAAAAATCATAATTATTATAAAATAAAGGATTTTTTTTGCCGTAATCTAGTTCAGATCGACATTAATTGATTAACTGTCATGCAATTTTGATATCCACATTTAAAAAAAAAAAAACCCTGCATAAGGTCTTTAAGCTCTAGGGGAAAAGTCAATCGACGAGGCCGCTTGTGGTGACTGGGTCAGGCTATCGTTTAGCCACACAGCAGTGGAGAAAGAAGCCAGTCCCCTGGAGTCCGGCTCCCGCTCTGTGGAGAGACCCAGTACCGCTCCTTTGTGGAGTCTCAGCACCGATCAACTTGTATTAATTTCTGATTTTGTTTATGCTGGAATATTACATTACATCACCTCTGTGGAGTCCTATCGTTTCCTGGGCACCACCATCACCCAGGACCTCAAGTGGGAGCCGGCCATCAGCTCCCTCATCAAGAAGGCCCAGCAGAGGATGTACTTCCTGCGGCAGCTCAGGAAAGCCAAGCTGCCTGCACAGATGTTGGTGCAGTTCTACACGGCCATCATCGAGTCCATCCTCACCTCCTCCGTCACCGTGTGGTTCGCTGGAGCCACAGTCAGGGACAAACAGAGACTACAGCGCATTGTGCGCTCTGCAGAGGAAGTGATCGGCCGCAGCCTTCCATCGCTGCAGGACCTGTACGTCGCCCGAGCTCGAGGCCGGGCTGGTCGTATCACAGCCGACCCCTCTCACCCTGCACATGGACTATTCCAACCACTCCCCTCAGGCAGGAGACTGCGGTCCATCAGGACTAGAACCTCCCGCCACAAGAACAGTTTCTTCCTCTCTGCTGTTGGACTCTTGAACACTTCTTAACCTGTCCCCCCGCCATTTATAAAGTCACTTTACTGCCCATCATACGTCACTTTACTTCACTGTACTGCTGTCACCTTACATTGTGTGCACCATGTGCCCTTGTATATTGTAAATAGTAACTGTAACTCTATTTTAAATTTAAATTTATTCTTTAGAAGTGTTTTTTATTCTTATTTTTATTATCTCTTTTTGACTGTTGCACTGAGCCAAAGCCATTTCCTAGTCTGTGACCTCCTGTTAATTACGTGGCAATAAAAATGATCCTGATTCTGATTCTGACACATAGCCTTGATTAAATATGCCTATAAACACTTAACTTATCAGAATTGCTTTACATACAGGGTGTAGTTTAGTCAGTATACAGCATGTGTCAGAATAATTCTGCAGGTAACAATTGTCCGGATCATTTTTGGCTGCCACTTGTGAATACAGCCAAAGGCCCCGTCCCAATTCTCCCCCTTGCCCTTTGCCCTTAAGTGCGAGTGCAAGTGTGAGTGCAAGTGCGAGTGCAAGTGGAGGGTGCACTCAACTCTCCCTAAGTATTGGGACACCCTTGTATGCAAATGAGCGTCCACTACGTCACACGCAATGTCAGTTTTTCGGATTTCACCCCAGTCCAATAGGTGGCGGTAATACATATTTCTTCATAGGGTAGGTAAGACCGGAGAAGTACTGCTGTTGTTGTTACTTTTGAAAATGCCGGGTCCAGCGGAGCTTCTGCCTGTTTTGTGGGCTATGATGCTTTTTCTCCGTTCGCAAAGTACACGGAGAAGCAACAGACGTAGGATGAGACTTCGACGTATGGTTGCGCGCTTGCCCGGATGTTTCAGGTATGTTGTTTTCTTTCATAATGGCGCGGCTTTGCCCGACTGCATATATATACAGTCTATGGCTGCAACATTACTAACTATCGTACCAAAACTGTGTCTAAAACAAGACGACCTACAAACGATACAAAGATCAAAAGTTACATCCATATGTCCAAACGTCTAACCATGAAGTATTCATCGCTGTTTTAAGTATGTACTAAACACGTGTATCACAAACGCAAAAACAAAGCGGTGCAGCATTGGCTACACTGGTTCTACTTTCCTTTCGCTGAAATCTTGAGTCACAGTAGTATATTGAGAACTATTTATATTGCGGAAAATATTATATGAAGTACTGTAATGCCTTTGCATGTATAGTTTGTATTGTTAATGTCACATCCCTGCTTTCATGAGGGGAATTTGTGCTCTTAGGCCATCACTCATGCTATATATTTTTTTGCTCTTTGTTTTTCAGAGTGACCGTCCAGCAACGTACTGTAAAGTCAATGTGGTTGTGCCTATTCTACGCTTGTGGTTGGACGTCGAATTGGACACAAAACCTGACTTCAGACTGTCCAGGCAGACCATGCATTCGCTGCAACGTGTAATGAGGAGAGCGCAAGATCATGGTTGGGGCAATGAATATGAGGTCCTCATATATGTATACTGGCTTGCCCATGGACTATCCTACCGTGTTGTGTCCAGAGTGTTCAGTATTCCTAGGTCTACTGTCCACAGGGTTGTCCATAGGGTAGCACAGTTCATTTGGAACAATCTACACCGAGCAATCAGTTTTCCAAAGATGGCTGACATTGATGCAGTGAGTAACGGCTTTGCCGAGCTTGCTGGAACACCTCTACTAAACAAAGCTGTTGGAGCCATTGATGGTTGTCATGTTCGCATAAAGCCCCCATCACTCCATCGTCTGGACTATCTAAATTACAAGGGTTTCTACTCAATACAAATGCAAGCTATTTGTGATCACACAGGAAAATTCCTAGACATTTTTGTGGGCTATCCAGGTTCTGTGCATGACACGCGCATTCTGAAGAACAGCTCGTTTTACCTTGCAAGAAGGTACCCACCTACGGGGTACTTCATTCTGGGAGATGGTGGGTATCCTTGTTTGGAGGGACCAATCGCCCTTATTACTCCATACCGAGAGCCAGTGAACGGCCGGGCCCAAAGGAAATTCAACTACCATCTGTCAAGAGCCCGTTCTATTGTGGAGAGAGCATTTGGGATTATGAAGACTCGCTGGAGGTCAACCCTGTTCAGAGCCCTGGAGGTCAAGCCTACATTTGCACCACAGGTTATAGCATCGTGTGCCTTTCTGCACAATGTATGTCTAGACAACGGAGACGTCCTGGAACCTGATAGTGATGCAACAGACATCCTGGACCCGGAACTTCCTCTCCATGAAGCTGCTGAGGAATATGAAAGGGCAGGGACTGCAATAAGGGACAGGCTCGCTGTATTGTTCAACGAAGACCCTTAAATGTAAAGTAAATTCTTTCAATAAAATGATTTAACGAACAATGGATGACCTTTTCTTTATATCCTTTCCCAAGATCCTAACTTTAAGTTTCAGTATTTCTTCCTAGAACAGTGAACATCAACACACACACAGTCACATTAACTGAGATTTATTTTTTGAAAAACACTCTAATAAAATGTCATATGTACAATATGAACAGACATGTTTGCCCAAACAGCCACACAGCAGCAGGCTACAGCTTTTCCACCATCCTCTCGAAGAGACTTAAAAAGCGCAAAGTCTTCTCCTCTGACTCCTCGTGTCTTCTCTGTTCCTTGTCCGACTCTGCTTGGAGAAAGTCCAAAATCCTCTGGCTATCTGTCCTCTTCCTTTTTCTGGGGGTAGGGGTGTTATGGCGAGAGGATGAAGAGGACGGGGTTGGTGAAGAGGGAGGATTGTTTGAGGATGGAGCTGGAGAAGCAGACCGGGTCGATGGTGCAGAAGAGGCAGAGCCCAACTGAGTATCCTCACTGGGGGTCTCGTCAGGATTGACAATGGCCTGTTGGAGACAAATTATTGTCACGTCATGGCAAATAAAGTTATTAACTGCACGGCTACAAGCACTGACATAGCAGTGTGTACACATCACAAAGTACACATGCCACTCGGTCTACAGCACGTGGAGAGTGCAGCGTCCCAAAATGTTCTGGACTCACTCCCAACTGAGATCATCACCTGCACTGAACTAAAAGTATTCACATGCAGTACAAAAACATGTCTATTGGAAAGGCAACTCTGTTTCCATGTGTGACGTGTCTGTGTGAATTCAGTGCAGAAATGTCTTTATAATAAGTGAATAATGGGGCTGGCCAGTGTTTTTTATTTAACTTGTGGTAAATGAAATAGAAATTTTGGTCTGATAATTCCTCCAATTACTTACATTTTACTGTTTGACAACAACCTGCTCAGGGACTAGTGGTTCAATGCATCTTTCCTTTGGGTTAATGTTTATTGTACACCGCCCCTATAAAAATATTCCCTTGTTTCTTACCATTAGCAAAGCTGTAGGGTCTTCAGCTGGCCTGAAAGACGCCACAACAACAGGGGGATCCACAGCAGGCCTTCCCCCCAAGACTGCGTGAAGCGCAGCGTAATACGGCCAGTTTGAAGCGGTCTTCTCCCCGCTATCTGTGCCTGAGCCAGTCTTTGGGTCCCTTAGGTCCTACACACACACACAGCAAAGTGAGTTGAGGTTACAGGATTAACCAGACAGATATATTTGCAGATAATTACCTTGTAGCGCTTCTTCAGGTTCTCCCACTTCTTACTGACCTGCTTGTGGGTCACTTTCCCCTCCAGGCCCAGCTCTTTCACTGCTTGCCTGTGAACATACAGTGAGGTATAGGCATTTAGCTGTGTTCAATAGCATTATTATTAAGAATAGAAGTTTCACTTACTGCCACAGACTTTTTGTCTGAAATTTTGTTTTCAGAAAATTGGCTTCATTCGCAGCTCTGTAATTTATGAGAGCAAAGGTTTTCTCCGTGGTCCCTGGGGGAAAAACAGCGTTGGTCAATTGTTCAGTTCCACTACTACTGCAAGCTGTTTGCGCAGATTTGCAAACACACAACCAACGTTAATGGTGAAGACAAACGCTTACCTATGTTTATGAATTCAATGCACACCATGCCATGCACATGCACACGTACGAAACAGCGAGCCAACACCGGCATTCTACATTGTAGAACAAATTGCGTACCCACATAATTCTGACACGTTTCATAGCTTTTAGAGTGCATGTTTGTGTGAAATTGTACTTACATTTGTAGCTTTCGCTCCCGAGAGTCGGCGCCATGTTCATTTGGAAAAACTGGTTTGCCGAGTTCGCAATGCATCATGGGATCACCCTCGCTCGCAAGTGAGCTCCCGACCTCACTTGCGCTCAAGGGTGGTTTTTAGGGCAGTGAAGACCCTCGCCTCGTCTCCCTAAGTATTGGGACACCCTTGCACTCGCGCGGGCACGCGCAAACGCTAGGGCAAGTGTGCTTTTTAAGGGCAAGGGCGAGAATTGGGACGGGGCCTTAGACTATTATCTTCCTACCTTTGTTGATGTGGTTTGGCAGTAAGGTGGTCTGTTCTGATTGTGTCTGTGGGTTGCAAGCATTTCTTGCATGAAAAGGGTCATGATCAACTCGTATCTGGTCCCACATTCCATACTTAAAGGAACAATATGTAAAAATCTGGCCAAAAGTGGTACTGCAGTCACAGTCAATATTTTGTAGTCCTCTCCCACTCTCCCTGACTCAGGTTGCCAGATTCACACCAAATACAGCAGCAAACACAGGGAATTATTTTATCAGTTGTTTGTCCGTCTCCATTCACATTGCCATGACAGCTGTGCTAATGCTGAATGAATGTTTTGATTAATGTTTTTTTATTATTATTATTTGGACATTTGAGATAAAAAAACAAAAACAAAATAAAAGTAATGTAATTATCCATAGTTTATGCAAAATAAATAAGCAATTGATGTCCAAAATAGGAGTGGGAAGAATGGATGTTGGAACGTATTTCTTCAGCGTATCAACATCAGGGTTTGCTCAAGAGGATATCACCTTTCAATTTTATTTATTTCCTATTTTTTAGACAAACATGTAAAAGTTCCACATCAAAAAGAGACTAACATTATTTTAATTGGGGTACATGTGGTCTTAAATGATTATTTTTACAATTAAGCTATAATCTGCAAAAAAACGTCTTGAACTTCATCTTTTACCGTTTTTAGAGCAATCTGTCATAGAATGTGATAACATGCAATAAATACAAAAAGACATAGCCCGGAATTGAACCCGGGTTCCTGCATCGTAAGCGCACAGTTTAGACCGCTAGGCCACCGATTCACACGAATAGAGATGCTGTAAAGAACGGACTCAAACTAGAAAATTCTGCATCACACGTGAACTTTTATCAGCTGTCTCAATTGTTCAAAGGCATCCCGATATAAATCCTCGTTTTAGTCTTTGTTTTGTCATTAATGATTTGAGAGTCATAACAAGACCTTTTTTAGTTCTGCGCCACATGTTATTTTACCACTGAGATTAATGAGCCGCGCGGAGTTCTGGCAACCCGATCACGGACTTACATGACACTTTCTGATTGGCGAAACGGCGGAGGGTAGGACATCAAAATCAAAACAATAACAACTTTTACGGGTCGTAAAACTAATTTTGATAATCAAATATCTCGGCTGAACTACTGTTATCAGTTAAAGATGAATTCGAAAAGAGTATGATTTAATAACGCCTTTTGAAATATTCGGGTCATTTAATGATGACTTGACATGCAAATATTACATATTGCTCCTTTAATGACAGCTAACCTTGAATAGTAAAAGCATGTGTAAAATGGCTTGAATAAATAAATGGAAAGAAATGGAAATGTAGTCTTGGCTACAAACCTACAGATATCTTCATATATGACAAGATTATTTTTCACAGGCATTTTTGCATGAGCAACACCTTTGCTGCTGTATCCATCAACAGCAATAACATGCGTCACACCAAACATAACTAACTTTTCGTTGTGACCCATATGTGTTGCGTGGTAGGGGACTGGATTCAAGTTTCGCAGACCCTGCAGAGTGGAAAAAGGTTTATGAACAAAATAAAAACATACATCTGTGCTACTAGGATTCAAAGTAATCAATTTGAATTATAATTAAATATTGTAACGACTGGACTGGGTTGAAACTGATGTTTCACTTTCAATCAACAGAAGCTTTGTTTTAGTATAGTCAAAATGTGTCAGGTACACTGTAAAAAATGAAACATTGGATCAACTTAAAAAAAGTAGAGTAACCATTCACAATAAAGATTATACATTGACCTAAGGTTCAGGAACCATTCAGTTCAATCTAAATTTCAATTTCTTAATTTGGTACAAATAAATATTTTACATTGGCTCAAATAAGAAAAATGCATGCATTTCATACAAACTCTATTCTGAACTTGGTGTAAATTGAAAAAAGAAATTGGCTTGAATGTAAAAAAAAAAGGTTTTACAGAGTAAATCTTAATTAAGTTTTATACAATGTGAAATATGTATTTATTGCAAGGTTTAGTAATTGGCATAATCTAGTAATTTTAGACTCTCAATATTTTTTCCTTAAGAAGTCACTCCGACCAAACATTCTTTTCAATATTTATTAAATGTATGAATGCACTGTTAAGATTACACACGTCAACTTTTTAAAAGCACGTTCTTTTAGAAATAAAAAAAACTGTAAATTTTAAGGCAAACATTCAACATTAAATTCTGTCTAAGAAAAACATTCAACAGTAAATTCTGTCTTAGAAAAACATTCAACAGTACATTCTGTTACAACAGTTCTTTGCTCAAACATGTTTTTTATAATTGGCACCAAATCAGTTCATTGCAGACAGAGCTGCAATTACTGCAGAATAAAATGTGATTAAATGAATAATATACACACACATATCTATATACATACACACATATATTATATTTATATACATACATAAATACATATACATACATATATATACACATACACACACAGAGCACCTTTCGCGGGCGGTTATCCCTCTCTAAGCTCGGGTCCTCTACCAGAGGCCTTGGAGCTTGAGGGTTCTGCTCAGTATCTTTGCTTTCCTAGCACTGCACATTTCTGGACCAAGATGTAAGAGGTTGTTCCAGGGATCCGCTGTAACATCCGGAAAAAGGAACACGAGAAGCTTGAGAAATACCAAGGGCACAGAGAGGAGCTGGAGAGGGCCTGGAGGGAAAAGGTGACAGTAGTGCCCGTGGTGATCGGTGCACTCGGGGCAGTGACCCCGAAGCTGGAGGAGGTTACAGCGGGTCCCTGGAACAGCTTCGGACATCTCGGTCCAGACATGTGCAGTGCTAGGAACAGCAAAGATCAAGCTCCCAGGCCTCTGGTAGAGGAGAGAGGGATAACGACCCACGAGGGCGAAAGGTGAGTTACATATGTATTATATATACACAAACACAAACGTATGATTGGATCAGTCTATCTAAAGAGTTATTATAGTGCACCTATATCTGCTTATGGTGCGTTCAGACCAAACGCGATTTCTGCGGCCAAATCGCGTCTATCGCGCGGCTTGAGCCGCTTGTGACAAATTGTGGCAGCCGCTGTCACAGAGAAAGTTGGCCGCGCGGCCAGGACACTAGAGGGCAGCCGCTGTCACAGAGCGTTGAGAGCGTTTAGGGGCGGGGCTTGTCTCTTTTGCCTGTAGCTTCCCAAAATGGATGTCAGCGAAGGAGTTGCTTTATCTGATAAATAAAGCCAGACACGTCGTCAAAGGGCGAATCGACGACGTGTCTGGATTCATCAGATAGTCCGTAGACGGTTGGAGTTTGGTGAGTTTCACCATTTGCTCCGGGAGCTGCGCTCGGATGAGGGTCGCTTTCAGCGGTACTTTCGTCTCTCCCTGGCCCAGTTTGACGACCTACTGACCCGCATTGGCGCAAGGATCACCTACCAGGACACCAACTACAGGCGCTCTATTCCAGCTGAAGAGCGCCTGTCCATCTGTCTGTGGTTAGTGTTTTTTACCCCATTCGGAATTCCAAAATACTTACAAAGTGTGTCATTTTTCAATCACAATCCACAATGTAATTGCTCAGAAAACAGTATTATGCAACAATTTGGTGTCTATGATTACTGTCTATGATGTTTACTGTCTACTAGTTTAACGTATTTTATGCTACACAAGTTTTGTCACGTGATTGTTATGAATGTAATTGTGATAAATATGTTCATATCATTTTGTAATTGCAGGTTTCTTGCCACTGGGGACTCCTACAGGACCATTGCGGGGAGCTTCAGAGTGGGCATATCCACCGTCTCCATGCTCATCCCAGATGTGGTGGCAGCCATCTGGGACTGCCTCGTGGAGGAGTTCATGGCTGTGCCTGGAGCAGAGGAGTGGAGGTCCGATGGAACTTCCCTCTGTGCTGTGGGGCCATTGATGGGAAGCATGTGGCTGTGAAGGCACCCCCCAACTCTGGGTCCATGTTTTTTAATTATAAGGGGCACCATTCCCTTGTGCTCCTGGCTGTAGTGGATGCCCAGTACAGGTTCAGGGTGATTGATGTGGGAGGGTACGGCAGATCCAGCGATGGAGGCATCGTGTCCAACTCTGCCTTTGGTGAGGCTCTGCGCGAGGGCACACTCGACCTGCCTCCTGACCAGTGCATACCTGGAGCTGACCACAGAGGACCCCAGCCCCATGTGTTCGTGGCAGATGAGGCCTTTTCACTGCGCTGCAATTTAATGCGCCCTGCCCATCTCCAGCCATGAGGATGGCTGGAGATGGGCAGGTTCCTGCACCGAGGGGAGCTGCTGCCGGTGAAGAACCACTTCCAGGCGTGCAGCGGATGGCCGCCTGGAAGCCAGCAGTGGACATAAGTGTTCATGGCCCACTTCAGTGAGGAGGGAGCACTGCCGTGGCAGCCCACAGAGTAGTCATGTCCACCACAAGACTGACCCACATCTGGCCATAGTCCAAACCCATATTGATTTGCACTATTCTATTCACCTGTATACCTTCTGTTTCTAGGTAATGACTGCCAGACTCCACTGCGACTCCACTCCAACTTCAGGTTAATCATATGCACATTCAAGCTTTTACGTAATTACAAGGTTGTTAAAACAGTAAAAGGTGAAATGAATAAAAAATACTGTCAACTACTGTATCGCTCTTTAAGTGTTTGTTATTCCATCTTCTATAAAACCCAGTCAGCTCTTATAAAAGTAAATGTACAAATATAGAATAGCATTTTCTGTCAATATTATATGAAAGGTAGTAATGGTTGGCTTGAAGTAGAACACATGAGGTTTGAAAAATATTTTCTTTATAAAAAAGGAACAAACAATGAAAAATAAATGAAATGTACATATAAACAAATGAAAAGGAGCTTGCTTGGAGGAGGTGCGGTGGAAGAGGAAAGGGACACATGTCTGTTTCCTCCCCTGCAAAAGGTGTCACCTTAGGTCAAAAAACTGTCTGTTCTGGCCAATGGTTCCAAATTAAGCAGAACGGTGCTGCTTTCATATAAAAGTTGGTACATTTTGAATTTCACAAATTCTTTTGACTCTGGTGCCACCCTTTGCAGGAGAGGAACGAGAGAGAGCAGGAACTGATGGTCTTCTGTGTAGTCGGGCGGTCCGGCTGCTTTGGTCCGTAGAGTCTCCAGCAGCTCCCGCTCCCACTCTGAAGGCCCACCAAGGAAGAGGGCTCGGAAGAGGCCCACGTCCGTAGAGCCGCCAACAAAGAACACAGGGCAATCACAGTGTTAAAAAGTGGAACATGTATTTCAAAAAAGCAAAATGAAGAGAGCAAATAATATCTGTATTAAAGCCAGAGTGTGTAGACATAGTTAAACACATGTAAAACACTTTTAAGTTGTGTGTGTGTTACAATTAACTTGAACATTGCAGTTATCAATGAAATTACTCACACAAGCACAAATTTCGACAGTTACAAACTAATATCTCTGAAGTGTATTTCGCAATGAAATTTGAAATTGGCTGTAAAAAAAGTAATACTCTATTGTCTGCATTAAACAGGATAGCTGCCATCTTGTGGCAACCATTGCATGTATTTGTTCAGTACTTTTATAGCATAAGGTATTTCAGTAGTATGTTTTTATCAAAGAAAGAGGGAAGATGTGTTGTATCAGACCAAAGCTTCTTTCCACCTGTAGTGCCTTGACATCTTGTCGTTTCTCTGTAAATTTGTCGTCTACACTGATGTAACAGCCCTTGGGTAATTTTGGCATATTATGCAGTAACATTTTGTTTATATGAACAGTCCTGTAATAAGAATAAAAATAAAACAATGATTAAAAAAAGCCACACCTGTAGGTGCAGAAGCAGGGGAAGGTCCAGCCCTCACAGAAGAAGAACCGGCTGAGGAAGCAGCAGCAGCAGCAGCAGCAGGCAGCTCAGGCCAAGATGTCTCACCTTGTGTGGTGGTGGCAGTATCTGCGCCAGAAGAAAACAAGAAATACAATTATTTCATATCATGTGTACATTGCGCTTATGACATTTATATGTACATAATAATGTACATTATTATGTACATTTAAATGATTTGTTCATATAAAAGGGAAAAGTGAAATTTAACACAACACATGATCAAGATCTATCCTGGTTTGAAAATAGCCAATGCCTATTTTCACCTGGCCATGATGTTAAGAAAGCATTAAAAGAAATGCATACACAGAAAGCAATATAAATGTAAAAGTCAGCAAAATGTGGGTAATAGAAAGGAAAGAAATGTATTTTTTCCAACTGTTCGAGGTCTCCGTTTGCTGCATGACACCGACCTTCAGCACCTCATATGTGTCCCTCAGATTCTTCCACCGCTTTTTGCAAACTTCCACTGAATAAACACATCAACTCGTAAGCAGGAAAGTAGTAGTTTTTTTCGCGGGGAAATATTTACAACATTGAAAAGTTAAAATAACTTACCCGAGACACCAACCACCTCGCTAACCCTCCTCCAAGCAAGCTCCTTTTTATTTCGGTCCCGGTAGCTGATGTCCGCAGTGTTATATAGCTCAGAATGAGCACCGACCTGAGCAATTGACGTGTCCTCCATAGCTGTCATCTACCAGTGTTTTTCCGGTAGTGAAATGCGTCACTACGTCACTGGAGGAGAAAGCTCCTGATTGGTCGGCACACGCGAATTCTCCCAAAAAGTTCAACATTGTTCAACTCTAGCGGCGGCCGCGTTGGAGGCACGAATCGCGCGAAACGCGCGTCAAAACGCTTGACATCTCAAAACACGCCGCGCGAATCGCGCGAAATGCTCGAATTCGCGCCGCTCTGGCCGCGCGAATCGCGCCGCGTGATCTCTCGCCGCTCCTTGGCGCGCGTCCCCCATGTTGTGTCAATGTAGACCCGCCGCTTTGGCCGCAGAAATCGCGTTTGGTCTGAACGCACCATTATTGTGCAGCAGAGTACAGAAGCGACACATTTTTGGGGACATCTTTCTAGGGTCAAGATCCATTAAAACCTTGTGGAAAAACTCAAAAGTGAACTTCACTTCTTTTGGGTATTGAAGGTTTAGCACACATGTCAGTCCAAATAACTTTAACACAGCAGTTGCAGTTGAGGGCAAGTTACTGAGGACCTCCGTGCCCTCAATAAGAACCTTGGTGTCTGTGTCACTGATTAAGACAGCCATTCCACCCAGCTGCAGTCCATCACCTGGCATATCCTGGCAACAAAAAACAAAGTAAGGAATGCTGACCAGACTGAATGTGTGAGAGACACGCCTGCTTATTCTGTACCAAAGACTACAGGGACCAGAGAGAAAGAAAAAAGAGACCGGAGAGGGACTAGAGAGTAGAGAGAGACCTGAGAGAGACCAGAGGGAGACTAGAGAGAGAAGGACTAGAGAGAGACTGGAGAGAGAGACCAAAGCAGACCAGAGAGAAAGACCACAGACTAGAGAGAGAGAGAGAGAGAGCCGGGAGAGAGACTGAAGAGAGACCAGAGAGAGAAAAGGGAGAGAGACCAGAGAGGGTCTAGAGAGTAGAGACACCTGAGAGAAACAAGAGAGTCAGAGAATGAGACTAGAGAAGGACTAGAGAGTATAGAGAGACCTGAGGAGAGAAACCAGAGAGAAACGAGAGTAGAGAGAGACCAGAGAGGGAGAAACCAGAGACAGACTAGAGAGAGACTAGAGAGTAGAGCGAGACCTGAGAGAGACCAGAGGGAGAGAGAGAGACGGACTAGAGAGAGATTGGAAAGAGAGACCAAAGAAGAAGACCAGAGAGTGAGAGAGAGCAGAGACTAGAGATAGACCAGAGAGAGAGACCACAGACTAGAGAGAGAGAGCAGGGAGAGAGACCAAAGAGAAAAACCAGAAAGACCAGAGAGAGACCAGAAGGGGACCATAGAGCAGAGAGACTAGAGAGAGGAACCAGAGAGAGGGACCAGAGAGACCTGGAGGGGACCAGAGAGCAGAGAGACTAGAGAGGGACCAGAAAGAGGCCAGAGAGAAAATTATCTTTTCATTTTTTGTATGCAGCAGGCAGACCGGCAAAAAAATGGGTACGTCCGATGAACAGTTCAGGCCTGGTACTAAGTATGTGTTTGTGCATGGATGGCTGAGCAATGCATGTACCTGGATTTCTTTGATGAGGTGGTGAACAGATTCACCAAAGTAGAGGACCAAACATTTCAGAACCGATTCCCTCCTTGTATTGACGTCCACACCCTGAACCAAATGCATTCATGAAATTACATGTTCTTATTTACCAGACAAAAAGTACATTGAAACACTGGGTGAATAAATAGGATAGACTCAGGCTATATCCACACGAAGACAAAACGCTTATAATTTCAGAAACTTTTTCTGTAAACACGGAGTTAGCTCAGTAAATGTGTGCGTCCATATGAATGTAGTCAATACGCCTGAAAACGCTGTGAAACTATGCCAGACCTGTTGGTGGCGCTGTGACGCAATGACGGGATCAAGCCCAAACTTCCGTGACGGGAACTGGGCATGCGCAGAATTTTGTAAACAGACAACATGGCGAGTGGGCGAGCTGGTACTACATTAGTATGGACGGACGATGAGGTTGAACTGTTGCTTCGGGTCGCACTGGATTACAAAACCAACAAGCTACATTGTTGTTGTCATTATTTTCTGAGTGCGGCGCATGCGTGCTTTAACAAGAGGCGGGGCGATGACGCAAGCGTCTCAGATACATTGCGGAGAGCGGCATATACAGAGTTTTGAAATCTTTCCACTCTGGGACCTAGTTTCAAAAATGTTCGTTTACACCCCCCCAAAACGCCGGCCTCGTATGGACGATACACTGGATTGATGAAGTATTTTTGCGTTTAGGCCTGAGCTTGACTTCGTGTGGACAGGGCCTCACTGTGTCCAATATCCCTTACATGTTTGACTCGGTCTAACTCTGCAGTAATTGTACATACCTTATCTAAAGTCTGCAGGATACTGCCAGTCCTTTCTTTTATTACGCCACCCTTGTTCCGTATGATCTGCACTGTCTTTGTGGAATGCCTGTCCAACGCCTGTATGAATTTGGTCTCCAAGGGCACTGTAGTGATCCTCATAAACTCTGCACTGATCTAAAAAATGAGCAGAACATACAAAGAGTTTGGGATTAACGTTGGCTATTGGAAATAGTGCCAAAGCTGTAATTATATTACACAGAAAATCTGTTTTGAATACAAAAGGGAGAATTAACATAGTTTTGCACCAAAACTGACCTCTTCTATTTGAAAGAGTGCTGGCCATCTCTCTACAACGACTGAAATTCTTGGCTGGTCATGCACAATTTCTTGTCTCCGGTACCCGAACGTCTTCGCCATCTTCTCCTTCACAGTTTGCCTGTTATTTCTGATTTGCATTTCTGACAAAAGACATACTCTTTCCTGTTCCATGCTCTCTCGAGTCTCATCATTTGGTATAGGAGGACAGTAATTCCATATCCCGTAGCTCCATATAGATTTGTCTGATAAAAGCAACCATTGAACATACAAGTGACCAGTTCGTGGTTTCTCAAATGCTTCCCAATGTGTTGAAAATACTCCGTTTCAGATGCAAGTTGACGGTTGTTGCAGAGATGACATTTAAAGACTGAAAAACTACTTTGGGACTGTTCTGCTGGATGGAACTTGCTCAGATGGGCATGGACAGCCCTCAGCGTCTTACATCTACACGGGCAATGCTCAAAAATACAGGGGTAGGCATGCCCCCGACCATAACGATGGTGAAGTCTGATGTGCTTTAGCACTTCATTTCTTCTTGAAAAACATTCCCCACAGTCTTTGCATTTCCACATGATCCGAGAACTGAGAAAAGAGGACACATAATGGAAAACGCATCTTTAGTTACCGGATTGAAGCATAACTCAAATTGCAAATATTTTAGTGTGTGGTAGTAAAATGTCACAATTCCCAGCACATAAGCTGGACCATTGAGAGTTTGCTTGTCGCTTCTGTGACTGTGTGGTTTGGTAACATCACAGACAAAGAAAGGAGAGCGCTAAACAAGGTGCTCCTCTCTGCAAAGAGGACTGTGAGCGCCCTGTTCTGGAGGTTCTCTATAAATCCAGACCTTTAAACAGAGCTCTTAAAATATTCAATTTTCTGTCCACCCTGGAAAAGCTTTCATAACTCTGGCAGAAGATATTGTTTGCTGAGATGCAGGACACGCTAACAGCTTCTTTCCACAAGCTGTTATCAATTTTAATATAGCACTTTCATGATCTTGCACTCGTATTAAAACTGTTTTAGATTGATCAATTTCACAGTGTCAATAGTTTACTGTTTTATTTCTATACTTTTAACCTTGTTTTTTTATCCACACTGGGGGCTTTTACAGATGTATGCCAATGTAGTTTGACTGCAAATGGCAAATAAATTAATCTGAATCTTAACAATTAAATCAATCAATTAGGCCAAATTCTTCCCAGTCCAATATGAAATTGTGATGAACCTGGCTATCATTTCGCAATCACCTTATAAAAATGTAACTAGTCACCTTAAAATTATAGTGTAAGTTCAAATAAAGGACAAGGACAACGAAGATGTGCAATTTTGGTGAATTCCTCCCTTACCTGACAAAAGTGTCCTCCAGTTTAGTCCTCTCAAGTTCTGCCGACTTCCAGAAGTTTCTCTCTGTATTCATGTGTGCGCATGCGCGAATTGTGCTTGATTTATAAAAGTAATTTGGTCTAATGTATAATTTTAATCTCATTGTTAAATTATACTTTTCTATTGTATCAATCTACAAAAATAGATTGAAGGGGACATCATATTTACAAAATGTATTTTTGCTTAACAATTTAATATTTTTAGGCTATTAGGATAAAAAAAACATCAAATGAAACACACATATTAGTTTTTTCAGTGTACTAGAAGAGATCCAAATTATGTCTTACTATCACACCGTCTGAACAGACAAAAGAATAAGCTTTAGATGTTGGAGGCAATGCATTAATCATTCTGGTCTGTATGATTATACAGTTTCTCTTAATTGAGTTTGTAAAATCACTTTTATTTAAGTCAAATCAATTTATTTTTATATCGCTCTAAATCCCAACAGTGGTTGTCTCAAAAGTAAGCCCTATTTCTGAGTGCTCAATCATGTACCATCATGCATCTGTACATACAAATAAAGATAGAATACATTCATTTATAGTCCTACCTTGCATCTCATTTTGTGGTTTGGCCTTTGCAATTCCCGCAGAATTCGTCCAACTCGACTTTCAGAAGCAAACAATCCCAGGGACGCTAAATAAACGGTCATAAACTTTCGGCTAAAGGATGGGCCGGTCTGAATAAAATATGCATTTAATTGATTAATGATTATCGACATTCCTTCACGTTTAAGTCGATACTGTTTTGTAATAAGGTTGTAATACAGCAGAACTTACCTCGGAAATTGTTGACGACACAGATATTTCCAACTGTGCATCTGTGACCCCCGCTTGAGTTTATGCAGATGACAAAATCTTCTTATGCTCATCGCAGAACATCCTCTTTGGACACCTAACCGACACAGATAGTGTGCGATGTGTTTGTGCGTTGCATGCTTTTTTAATAAATCGCAAATAATGTTCTTATATCCCTCCAGCAACGCCATCATCTCAGCTTGGCTAATTCGCGGTTTCACACATGGAAGTAAACAAACTTGTTTCACTTCTGGGTAATCGATTGACGCCGAAATGTATAAAATACATAATAAAAAAGGTTAATTATTGCATTTTCCAGTTCCCAAATCCAGTTATTATAATATACATGTCTTATAAGCAATGAAAAAAAACCAAAATGGTCATTTTTGTATGTTGCCATGTGCCTGAAAGTGCAAAATAGTCTTTTTTCGATTTTCCATTTCCCGCTCAAAAATAGAAAATGCATTGAACGCAAAAGTACACGGACCAAGGAGCATGCTCCTGCCATGGGCAGTGCAAATGTCTGTATGGCCTGTGCCAACATCCTCAATACTCCCTCGGAGCAGATATGCTTCTGGAAACTTGACAAACAAATGTAACTCACACATATTCATTGTAAGACATAAAATTAAATTAAATTAAAAACAGTTACCATTAAAACTAGAACACCACAGCTGGAGAAGTCCTGTTGCGTTTGTGCTCCATCAACTCAACTGCCCATTCCTGACAGTCCCTGTCCCTCCTTCCAAGTAATTCCCTAGTTAAATAAAACATGATGGTTGGGATTAGTGCAAGAATACATTTCAATATTGTTATTTTTTCTTAATAAAAAAATCTCCAGTTTGTGACAAATGTATTCTTATGTCGACGCTCGTTTGAGAGAGGATCAACTACCACCAGGGTCTTCCTGTCCATTCTGACCACAACCAGAAACCAGTGGCCCCCAACGTTGACTGGACACAGCCACTGATCCTCTGCAGGAAACTTCATCTGAATAGGAATTGATTTGTTAATGAGACTTTGTTTATGCAGCCTGATTATTATATTGATAAAAATATTACTTTAGCAACAAATTGATTTCTTCCATGCATGAAAAGGGCTGAAGCAACCACAGCATTGAGATGGTAAAAGCCTGCTTGGTGTTTTTGGTTAAGCATATGGAAATATGCATTAATTATCTGCAAAAAACATTGGATTGATGTGTCATAAAGCGAATGATTCCCAACCACAGCTTCAACATTGCCTTCATCATTTGATGAGCACAAGGACAGGACTATACATTAAAAAATAGATTTGTAATGCCATACAAACTCCTAAAGTACATACAAAATAATTGCATTGTGACCCAATACTGAAATGAGTTTCATGCCAAATGGTGGCTATAATATATTACATAAATAAAACAGTTCTCTACACAAATTGGTGTTTGTACATAACAACAAATATGCATAAACTTTATTGTACGATAATTACAAAGTTTGATGTGCTAAGTTCTTGTATTTCATTCTACTGCAGTAGTATATACTGTAAAGTCCGTGGAAGGTCTCTAAACACAGATATGCTGCAAAGCTGCATTATTGGAGAAGATCTGTACACAAGAAGCTGCTAGCTAAACTCTGTTAGAATCAGAGCCCACCGGCTACTTCCGGCACTTCCGGTGCGCGCCAGGACCTCTGGTCTGAAGACCCCTGCATCTGAAAACTACAGAATGTGCGTTTCAGCGTGGCTGGTCTGAAAGCACCATTGGAGGTACACTCAAAATACTTCACGCGGTTTGTGAGCAGCCAGCGGTCAACAAATGGAAAGATATTTCTTGTTTTTGTGAGAGACCTGCTCTGTGCAATTGCCACAATCCAACTGTAGTTGACTTTCGCCAACAACCAGGATCTCAACAACCAACATCGTCTGTTGAGCAAACAGATCTTGGAGGAAAGTTTGTCATTGTACGATATGACACAAAACCATTTGTTGGCCAAGTGACCAAAGTGGTGAATGAGGAAATTGAGGTCAGTTGCATCCAGCAACTTGGAGGAAAGAATAAATTCATCTGGAATCATCCACCCGACATCTTGTTCTAAAATGAATCAGATGTGCTGCACATTATTTCAAAACCAGAACCACTTACTTTAAACACACACATGCACGCACGCACACTTCTTTTTTGACTCAACTGTGAATAGTTCTGAACTGATATGTCATTTAAATTATTTAAATGAATTTGTTCTAAAACTCAGCTCTTGCAGGCGCCTCCCTCCCCTAAGAGCCTTCATGGATGACATCACCACCCTGACCATCTCTGTCCCTTGCACAAAGAGGCTTCTCAAAAAGCTCGAAGAAAACATCAGTTGGGTTGTATGAAGATCAAACCATCCAAGTCACGCAGCATTTCAGTATTGAAGGGAGTGCATACAGACCTGCAGTTCTTCATCGGAGACAACCCTTTCCCCACAGTGTTGGAGCAACCCGTCAAAAGCCTAGGAAGGCGCTATGATGCAAGCCTAAACGACAAAGACCAGGTGAAGCAGCTGTGCATCAAGGCAGGCCTACAGGTGATTGACACTACCCAACTACCTGGGAAGCTCAACACCATCAGAGAGGAGCCAGCTGGGCCTACCACGCGACTGGAAGATGCTGGTAGACATTGGTAAACAACTAGTTTTCCCCTCAGAGATTGCCACCACTTTGAGGCCCGGACTTGGTGCTCTGGTCCCCTTTCGTCAAGAAGGTGTATATAGTGCAGCCCACAGTACCCTGGGAGAGTTCCATGAACGAGGCCTATGACCAAAAACATCTACGGTATTCCGAGCTAGACGCCGAAGCTCGGCTCCGTGGTTGGAATGCAGAAGTCCGCCCGGTGGAAGTTGGGTGCAGAGGATTTGTGGGAACATTTACCGCAAAACTGCTGAGAGACATGGGAGTCAGTGGCCAGAGTCAGTGTGCAGCCGTCAAAGCCGCATCAGAGGCAGCAGAACGAAGCAGCCAGTGGCTCTGGCTGAAGAGAAACGACCCTAGCCTAGCCTTAGCCATCCGTACTGTGGTGACAGTTTTTGGAGTAATTACATAAAACCAGCCGCAGCAAATACACGGACGTCAGAGGCCTTTTATCAATACAGAGACGACCTTCTGACGCCATGCTGAGCTTTGTGAGGGCCCCTGCTGTCTGTCACACCCTTGTGTCTTTCCTGCTTCTATTCATATGTCCCTGCTCCAGGAAGGAGCCGGGTCCCCCCCGACACCTACAGACAATGGCGATCACTCTTGCCCCCTTTCACCTCTTGCATATGTATCGGTCTGTATGTGTGCACTTTCTACATCCTGCAGTCTGTTTGCATCCCTATGCGCCTCCTGCACCGGTGGCCCCCTCCCATCTGTTGTGGGCGGGACTGGCTTTCGTGTGTGTCTTGTATACAGGAAACTCGGGGCTCTGCGCCCAGAGCTGGTACATGCTGCCTTTGTGTGTATGTGCTGGCTCTCCGCACGTGTGTATAATAAACTTACGCTCCTGATGTAAGACAAATACTTTTGGGCTTTCTCCTTGTTTTGGGGTATGTAATTCTATAACAATTTGGCGTTGCTGGCATGTCTTGGCATGGATACTTTCGGCGGGGACGAGCGGCCGCGTTTGGCCGACCTGGAAACAACACCAGCCTCTTCTCTATTTGGAGACAAAGGAGGGCGCGCTCGTCCCGCGCATGGAAGCAATCTTTTGCCACACAAGACCAAAAAGAACCTAACTTGGTGAGTTTTGTCTTTTCATCTGCGTAACGAGCACTTAAGTGTACACGGGGATTTGTTTATTTATGTATTTTTGGGGTATTTCATTCATTGCCACAGCATAGTCTGTGTGCGGGATTTTTTTGGGGGCTTTTGTTCTAGATTGAAGCTAGCGGCTGCGCGTTAGTATCGCTCTGTAAGCGACCCTGGAATCTCTGAGTGTCTTCAGCCAGAACCGCTCCGTTTTCAAGAACGCGCGCTCGCTGGTTGAACCAGCGGGGGGGGGAACGGAGCGCCCCAAAGTGGGTAAGAGCAGGGAGAGACTAAGCGGGTTAGGCCCATTGTTCTGTACGAGAAAATGGGAAAATCAATCTAGAGATGCCACACCGAGGGGAAGGTTAACGTCCCCCGTTACAATGACAATGGAAAAACGGTTCGGACCTAAAGCTATGGAGGCTCTATGTCTCCGAATCAACTACGCATCTTGCGTGTGATAATTTAGAAGAAGAAGGGAAGAAAAAATATACTTGGTTTTAAGAATATCACGGCAAAAGACGTTAGAGAAAGAAATATGTAAAAACAATAGCTCCTCCGCTTTTCACCGAAGCGGAGAACACACAGGCGGAACACACACACACACATCCCCCACACCCCCCCACCCTACCGCCCTTTTTCCCCTACTAACAATAAGTGTGCACCCAAACAAGGCGTTGGGTTTTTAAAAAAAATGAGCAGACTACTGTTGTCCCTTTTTCCTCTCCCTGTCCAGGTCTGTCGGCGCTTTTCCTCCGCGCTCTGTCCTCTGCCTCAAAGCCCCAGCACCAGCCCCACGCCTCAACCACAGGCGGCGCTCGCACCAGCTGAGACCCCGCGAGAAGTGGGCCCAAACCCGGGAGCAGAAGAAGACGTGGCGGAAGCAGATACACGCTCAGGAAACCGCAGAAAAGAAGCGGGGGAAGCAAATATGTGAGACACCGACAACTGCCTTGGAGGCCAGAGACAAACTGCTCCAAATCCCGTGACTGTTCCCCACGGAGGGGGTAGCGTGAAACACAAAACGCACCCGCTGAAACCTCGTTGAAAGTTGCCCCCGCACCGCAAACAGAAGAAGCCAAAAGTACCGGCACGTTTGGTTATTCACCAACCCTCATGGACCACAGGCTAACGCTTTGGGCTACCTGGGCCTCCTGCGGACTTTGAGAAACTTCCACAGCCCGGCGGAAAGACTGTGTGCTCGACATGGGTCGAAGGACTGTTACCGGAGGAGGCGTTAAAGGCAGAGGAACGCTCAAGCTCACACGGGGCCAGAGGACGGCAGAGGCGGGCGTGGAGGAAACACGAGCGACTGACCAAACCTGGGTTCACATTCGTCACCAAAGCGACCGCTCATGTAAGTTGAACAACAACAAATTGCAATTGGCACTTTTTAGAGATAATTCATGCCCGTAATATACGCTAACAATCTGTGGTGTACAAGTTAAAATTCTGGATGACTCCGGGGCAACAAATTCTGTGCTAAAAGTGACAGCCTTTCTGTCTCCCCTAAAATGAGTGGCCGCTTCATATTCTAATTAGCAGCGTCGGAGAGACGACTAAAGAGCAATTTACGTCACCGCTAACGTGTTTTGATTCTCAGGGCAACCAGCTTAAACATTCTTTTCTATATTCCCCATTGTGCCCGGTTAATCTACTAGGCCGAGACCTTATGTGCAGACTCAATTAAAAATAGATAAATAAAAGGAGGCACCGGTCCCAAAAGTTAACTACCACTGGAAATTGACACCAAACCCTGAGATTGCTAAGTTATTAGCCACAACAAGTGGATAGAGTGACGCCCGCACAAAATTTGGAGGTCAACCACGCGAACGACCTAAGCTGCTCTCTCCGGTCGTTCCCAGACAATAACTTGGAGTTTGAAAATTCATGCAGTGTAGTGAAGATAGGCTAACGGAGTACGTTTATTGAGATAGGCACCACTATCTGTGCTACTTAATGAGCAACAAAAACATTTTTATCGTGAAACAAAGGTGAAGTATTAAAGTTTGAGACTAATTTACATTTTTAATGAATCCAACCTGGCTTTATTGAAAAAGAAAAAAATAAGGAAAATAAACATTTTTAAGGTGACAAGAGCTCATTAGAGATATAGGGGACACAATCTGTGATAAGCCCGAAATACAGACCACGTGGTAAACACTAAAGTTGGAAATGGATCCTTTTAGGAAAACTCTTTTAAAGCTCTGCAGGCTCTGAAAGTTGCAACAATAGAAATAGCTCATGAGACAATTGGAATTGGACATGGAAAAATATAACAAAGTTAAAATTACAGGCCTTCTGTGTTGTTATATGTTTGTGTGTGTTATATGTTGGTGTGTGTTATATGTTTTGTGTATGTTATATGTTTGTGTGTCATGTCAAAGTACACTACGTTGACCTTAACAAACTCTGGACCAATACTAACGTGGGGAATCGGCCTGTGATGTGAGTGTGATGTGTGAAATGAGGAATGCTGAACGGAATCATGGAATAACAAATGTGTCTGTAATGTTTTAATGTGATCATGGAATAATTATTTTTTTGTCAACAGCATACGGTGTGAGTACTAGAGATTCAAAGATAACGACCTTTATTGAACAGGTGTAAAAGTGAGAGTACTCTGGGATGAGTACTCTGAGAAAAGTACTCTGCGGAAAGTACTCGGAGATGAAATACCTTGCTGAAGATATTGGGAGTTCCTCCCTCTGCTGTTTGCCCTGACAGTGATTCGGTCCAACCGCAGTGAGCTGTCCTTGGTTGAAGGACAACTTTGGTTGGTAAACTCACATTTAGGGGAGTATAAAATTAGAAACATACATTTTGTTGTTCTGTATCTGGCTACAGCCTCCGCCCTGATGCCACACACCGTCTGTCAATGCAGTTATGTTTTGCCCAATTGGGAAAAAGATTGACAAGCGAAAGTGGGCATTTTTTTTGTGTTTTTTTGTGTTCTGATATTTCTTTTTCAGATGAGAGATAAACTACCCCTGCTCCAGGGATGACAGTAGTGTGGATCAGGAGGAAATGAGCCTCCACTTTGGCACAAAAGCCCACAATATGAATTGAGGACGATCCGGGAGAAAAGCAACTGGAGATGAACGGAACAGCAAATCTACACACACACACTAGGTCTCCCTGACCCAACGGCCATTCACTCAGACCGTGGATGAGCGATGTGGGTGCATGGTGTCGGTACTTTTGCAGTCTCACGGAGGGCCACTGAGACCCACTGCTTACTTCTCAGCAAAACTCGATCCCGTGGCAGCAGGGTTGCCTCGCTGCCTGCGGGCTGTGGCTGCCGCTGAGAAAGCGGCCCTAGCATCACGTGACCTTGTGGGATACACTGAACTAACTTTGCTTGTGCCCCATGCTGTTTCCCTGATCCTGCTAGAGCAGAAAACCTCTCACCTTTCTGCGGCTCGTTGGCTGAAATACAACACGGTGCTCTTTGAACTCCCCAATGTCACGGTGAAAAGATGCACACAGCTGAACCCCTCCTCACTGCTGCCCACGCCAGAGGAAGGGGAGGCACACTGCTGTATCGCCACAATAGAACAGATATGCACTCCCAGGCCAGACCTGAAAGAGGTGCCTCTGACTAATCCTGACTTGATTTTTTTATACAGACGGAGCCGCGTCACGTGACAACACTGGGAAGAACCGAGTCGGCTATGCTGTGTGTTCTGATTTTGATACTATAGACTCTGGTAGTTTGCCCCACTACCATTCAGCACAAACCGCTGAACTGGTCGCGCCCACCGGGGCTTGTGAGCTGGCAGCGGGCAAAACTGTTAACATATTCTGTGATCTGATGGTAAACCAATTCTTAATTCCACACAGGTTGAACGTCTGCTGAAAGCTGTAATGTTGCCCTTAGAGATCGATGCACGCAAATGCCAGGCCCACACTAATGCCACTGATCCCATCTCTGCAGGGAATCGGCGCGCGGACAAGGCAGCGGCATACGCACCTCTACACACACACACACACTACCTCACTCAAGACGTTGATATTTTTCTCCTCTCTGTCAGCGATGCAGACACTGGCTACTCCAGCAGAGACGCTGCTGTGGGAGGGGAATGGGGCTCAACGACGGCATGGTGTGTGTGGCTGGGACCAGACAGCAAACCGTGCCTACCACGGCATTTCTTCAGACAGTTTGCAATTAAAGTATCCATGCCTCAGAAGGAGGGATGTGTGAGTTAATCACACAAAATTGGTATACAAAGGGGTTTACGGCATTTGCACAGAGATTCTGCCAAACATGCGCTATATGCCTCGCGCACAACCCAGGTAAGTCCCAAAAGTATCCAACAGGCTGCTCATCCTCCGCCCCTGCGCCCATTTCAACATATCCAAAGGGACTTTGTTGAACTCACACCATGCCAAGGTAAGTAATACTGTCTGGGTCTGGCGGATCTCTGGTCCAAATGGACTGAATATTTGCATGCAAACACGCCACGAGCAACGCGGTGGTGAAAGCTCTGCTTACAGAAATTGTGCCACGATGGGGTGTCCCGAGGGAAAATCTCTAGTGACAATGGCAGTCACTTTGTAGCAAAAGTCATTGAGGAAGTGGGTGAATTTCTGGGCATTGATATACGTAAACACTGCAGTTACGCCCCCTGGTCCGGAGGCGCGTGCGAGCGAGAGAATGGCACTCATGTACATGCGCATGAGAGTCCCATTCGAAATCCTCTGTGCCAGACCACCCAACTTGGGCGCGGGACCCCCGAACAGAGATCTGCCAAGCACCTCTTTGTGTGATGACGACATGCTGTCCTATTGTAAGGAAATTAATGCACTTTTGTCCTCTATTTCAACCCAGGTCAGGAGCGCCCTGCCACAGGCTGCGCAGGCGGCTCTGCACAGGATCAAGCCAGGCGACTGGGTCCTGATGAAGGAAACGAGACGAAGGCATTGGCGGTCCAAGCGCTGGCTCGGCCCATTCCTCGCCCTCCTGGTGACGGACACTGCCGTTAAGGTCGCGGAGAGGACAACTTGGATCCACGCCAACCACTGTCGTGCGGTGCTGCCACTGAGGGCCATAGACGAGGACACCGAGGGCGCGGACGGACCAGGCCCATCCGCGGCTCCCTACGCTGAAGAAGTCGGCCGGCGTGCGACCACCGTCGGTGAAGCAGGCCAACAACAACACCCAGAGAATCCCAGCGTTCCCGAGGCGACCCCCCTTTGCCCAACTCCCCAGCCCCCGGATCCCAAGGCTTGGGAGCCATGAAGGCCCTGAGCGCTCTGCTCAGCTGCAGCAAGTATGCAGAGCTGCTGCCCATTCCAAAGATTTCTCCAGAGCTTGCTCCCTCTGGCCATAATGCAGATTTGAGCTCTGCTGGAGTGCCCCCTGGTGTCTCGTCTCCCGTGTGTCCGGAGGAGGTGGAGATGAGGGCTGCTCTACAGTTCCTGATGAGGCACATTGTGAAGCGTGCTGTCATGAGGTCTCCCATCAAACGAGCTTTGGGCCTGGCCGATCTGGAGCGTGCTCAAGCCATGGTCTCCACACCCCAAACCCCGAGCACTCTGCCCAACCGAGTGCTGAGGCCAAGGCTTCAACGCAATTAGAGTCTTGCCGCTCCAAGACCAAACATCGCCATGACCACTAACGCTCCACACACGCTCATAGGGAGCGGTGCCACTGACTGCGAGACGGCACTGCTCGTGAGTATTCCCGCGGAAAAGACTACCGAACGTAGCCCGGCTAAGACCGGCATGGGCCCTTGGACTGTTATGCTGGCCACACTGACACTACTTTCCGTGCTGACCGTGTTTATTATGTTAATATTGCCTTCTCTTATCGCTGTCCGGATCCATTGTGTTATTATAATGTGCTCTTTCTTTTATTGACAAGCATGTTTCTTTTCTTGTCCACTTTGGACAGCAATAATTTAAGTGTTTCAAGCTTGAAGGTGGTGTGATTACGATGCCTCTGGTATTTAACTGATTAATGCAAAAATGGTTTTGAATTATCAAAAGAGGGGAGTGTGGTGACAGTTTTTGGAGTAATTACATAAAACCAGCCGCAGCAAATACACGGACGTCAGAGGCCTTTTATCAATACAGAGACGACCTTCTGACGCCATGCTGAGCTTTGTGAGGGCCCCTGCTGTCTGTCACACCCTTGTGTCTTTCCTGCTTCTATTCATATGTCCCTGCTCCAGGAAGGAGCCGGGTCCCCCCCGACACCTACAGACAATGGCGATCACTCTTGCCCCCTTTCACCTCTTGCATATGTATCGGTCTGTATGTGTGCACTTTCTACATCCTGCAGTCTGTTTGCATCCCTATGCGCCTCCTGCACCGGTGGCCCCCTCCCATCTGTTGTGGGCAGGACTGGCTTTCGTGTGTGTCTTGTATACAGGAAACTCGGGGCTCTGCGCCCAGAGCTGGTACATGCTGCCTTTGTGTGTATGTGCTGGCTCTCCGCACGTGTGTATAATAAACTTACGCTCCTGATGTAAGACAAATACTTTTGGGCTTTCTCCTTGTTTTGGGGTATGTAATTCTATAACAGTACACACAGCTCAATCATCATTTCACTGCTTGTAACGTCTGGGTCTGGTCCCTCGGTTAGCGATTACAATCTCTTGAATTTTGACCGACCATTCAGAGAGCGTGGAAGGTGGGTGTTGCAGTTAATTGTGAGTGACGTCAAGAGTTTGCGTCGAACGGGAAGGTTGTAGTTTGGCAATGGCAAAAATGCGATGGTAAAGTATTCCAGTCTGGTTCTATCAAGAAATTGAAGCCGAAGCAAGGGTATTTAACAAATGTAATTGCTGGAAAAATGGTGGCACTACTCCCCACGGGCTCCGTGTGTTTCTGAAATTATTCTATGAAAATATATAAATGAATTTGTTCTATGACATAATTTAAAGGAATTTGTTTGATGAAATTATTGAAATTAAATAAGGCCGAAGTCTCTATCAAAGCAAGTTTTGTAAAACATATATGTTTGGCAAATGTCCTTAAAAAGGGAATAGCTATATTATTCATTTTGTGAATGTTTTTTTTACAAAAATCCCTTCAGTGAGAGTTATGGTCTTTACGAAACAGCCTTGTCAAATGGTGTAACCGGTTGGTGTCAAATGGTGTAACTGGATTTTAAAGTTAAATAAATATTATGTCCAAAAAAGAGAGACTAGTAATCGACTGACATTGACTGATATAAACTTTACTGATTTTGGCTTTTTAAAATAGTTTGGACAACACAATATTTAGAAAATGAATGTAATGTAATGTGTTCCGCAGTACATTTCCAGCTTTGAGTGGTTAAAATGATCAATATTCAGAATAGGATATTATCAAATCATAATTTTTTAATGGTCTACTTGCAACAATAATCAGTTATTTCCATCTGTGCACTTATCCTCACTTAAAGTATATTCATACTACTATATTTTGTATTCATTTTTTGGTTGCACAACTTGACATTTTGATGTGTGTCCAATCGTATTGCAGAGGGGAAAAAGTGAAAATATAGTTAAAAGATATATGAAACATGCATAACTTAAAAGTAGACACCCTAACCAACATGGTATGACATGTTTTATTAAGCAATCAAAAGATTTTTAAATGTATGGTCTTGCCAACCCTTATTTGTCATTGACCCACCTCAAAAAATGGAAGAGACATGGCCGACCATACGCAAACAGTAAATTAAGTGTTCTATTTATTTTTAGTCCGTCACACAAGTAACAGCGTATTAATCAATAAATGCACATCACCCTGAATAGATGAATCGGCCACAAATGTTGTAAGAAGTGAACTAATACATTCCTGAGAGTCATACCATGTGCTTTCAACATGTCGTTAGGCACATAGCATATTTGCCCAAGTCATTTTGTATCGCTAAAATGGCATTAAGAGGAAAAACGCACAAATGTACGTTTTTGTCTGCTTTCAGATTGTCAGTGATGGCAATCGAGCTCCAGTGGTGAAGAAGGGGAACACGCTCACATGTGTTACTTGTTTTAAACATGGTGGAGAAGCTCAGATCACCACACACGTGCAAACCCATGAAAGGGCATCTGTTTGTCATGGAGGTATGTTTTAACTTTAAATCCAGGTGTTGTGCAATGTTGTAAATGTGTAATTTAAGGTTTCAAGTTTATACCTATGGCTGTATGTTGTATTGGTGAACGTGTATTGGAATAGTTTGCATGTGTGATTTATACATGTTTGCAGGGTACAAAATGTTTAGGTGCCTTCGTGGCTGTGTTACATTGCCACACCATCACTGCTGCTGTTGTGGCTGCACAATCACCAGACGAGACCTGTTCATTCAGCATCCTCACACCTGCAGCGTTACTTTAGGTATTACTTTGGTTCGATTTTCTTTTTTTAATGTTTAGCATACATACATCTTCATTTCTCACAGTTTTCAGTTTCAATATGCTTGCTTTGTCTCTCTACCCCATAAATACTGCAGCCTCCTCTGTCTCTGATAAGATAAACCTTTATTCGTCTCGCAATGGAGAATGCTACTCGTTCCTATGGATTCTCCCCTGCCTCATCGGTGTCCCTCCTGTGCCCGTAGAGACTCCTCTGCCTCATCCATGTCCTCTGTATCTGGAGCCTCCTCTGTCTCTGGAGCCCCTACACCTCGAGCTCCCTCTCTTTTTTTAATCCAACAATGTCCACCTTTCAAAGCAGATGTGAGTTAGTAAAATCAAGGCCAAAGAAAACCACCTGCACCATGTGTAATCTGACTGCATAGACCAAAAAATGGTATACTCACTGCCAGGAGGACATTTTCTGGGCCGCTTCCACCAATTCATGTTCTGTATTGCTCTTGGGGAGAGAAACATCAAATGGTGTGTGGAGCAATGTAGGCGGGCAGGGGAGTTTGCCATAAGAAGTGGCCTAATGTGATTTTAGTGCATGCATCAGAAAGTCATTCCTTTTTGTCTTATGTCGTTAGGAACACATGTGACCCTTAAATAAGAGGTTCTGACAGACATGTTTGATAAAAGGTGGATTTCTGAAACACTAAGCATATTTGTATCTGTGTCTGTAAAGGATAGGGAACGGCATACTACTCAAGGTTAGGCAGAGGAGTGGGGTGTTTTGACAGAAAAAAAACACTTGGCACTGCCCTTGTTCAAAGCAGAGGAACAACTGTCCACACAAATTCATTGGTAAATTGCATTTGAACCAAGAACATCCACAACTTTTTCTAAAAGTTCGGTTAACCAATTCCGATGTGTTTGATGTTTTTGAAAAAGATGGACAAGATGAACAGAGCACTGGGCATGATACCACATCTGTATATCCACGAGAAGGTCTTTGGCTAATGCCAATGATTATGTATTTGCTGAAGAACAAAAGATTACCAGCTGTGATGCCAAAAGAAGTCATTTCTCCATCCAATATAAATACATTTTCACAGCACCCAATCCCTCAAGAAGCATTTTGTGCAGTGTCTCTTTCTGAACCAATCTTGGTATCGCAGAAAGCCAAGATTGTCACAAGGACAGTGTAAAAGAAGGTCTGTATTTTGAACAATTGCACAAACATAACCAAATCCAGTCTAACCCTAGACCTTATAGTTCATGAGGATGTTTCTTGCAGCTATTGAAATTGTTGATACATTTTTTGTCCTTACAAAGTCAATTATATTTTCAAATACTATAGATGTCTTCATATTGTAAGAAGAGTGGGATATATGGAATGTTCTACCGCTACCAGGAGTGGAATGAGGGGCTGCGCAACTGACGACCATGTCGTTCTTACTTTACACCTTTGCCTTTTCCTGAGACAGTGTGTACAGGCAATACACTAATTGTGTTATCATTTTGATTGCTTTTAATTCTTAATTGTTGTCAACTGGTGACTTGTGTGCTCATTGTCCACCATATGAACCTAAAATGCAGAAGGATCCAACCCTGACTTATTGCAGTCATTCAAATTAGAATTTCTCAAATGTAACAGCCTTCTATAACTTTCTGTCTTAATGTTTCCATAGAATCCTACTGCAGTTGGGAGGGCTATCGACATCCTCAAAAAAATATATATATAATACCACAACGCCATTCTACATGGTTATCTGCACTTTGAAGCTCTGACGGCACATAATTATTATTCATGTGTAAATTGTGGGGTTCATCCACCTGTGGTTAAAATGGATTTGCACAAAAAGGGAGTTTTCAATATGCCTGGTAAATTGTTACTTTTCTAATATAATACCACATAGATTTCAAGGAATGTGTCTAACCATGTGTCTCACAGTGATTGACCTTGAAGATCCCACATCTAACTTTGAAGGACGTGTTGATGCCACGTCCTCCAGCAGCCCCTCCCTCCAGCAGCCCCTCCCTCCCCTGCTTCTCCTGGAGCTGACTCCCAGAGCAGGTGTGTGGGAGAGGCTGATCGGGCTCAGCTGCCTCCAGTCTACAATCAGGCCTCTACAAGAGCCCCAGAAGCCAACTCATCGGTGCCAGTTAGTGATGGCAATATGAAGCCTCATGAAGCCTTTTACTCGGCCCATGTGGCTTGAGGCGATACATGCTCCACTACGCCATCATGTGGACAAAGAAATGTAATACATGCCAAGGGCCTATAACAAATGGTGGGGTCTGAACATGGGCTGAAAAAATACAGCCAATGATGTGGAGACGGTTGTGATGTAAAATGTGCTTGTGTTACTTTGTTCATGTAAGTGCTTATGCAACTATTCAGAGTTGAGTAAAAAAAATAATTTTTCAAGAGTATTTGGACTCAGGCTATTTCTTTTTTTGCACGGCATTTCACCTGCCCTTGAAAAAACCCGTTCACAGGGCACAGATGGTGCAGGTGTACATACATTAATAGCAGGTTTATATACATTTGGAAATGTAAACTTATGTTTTTCCCAATATTGAAGGGGACTTTAGAGTTGAGGAATATTCGGCTCCCCCAGGTATGTTTGGATCTCCACTGTAACATTGGCAGTTATATTTGGGGTTTTTGTCTGCTGGCATGTTGTAATACATTGCCACCGTTTGCTCCCTAAAACAGAATAAACAGGTTATAAGTGACTTATTAGCACAAATAGAGTATACATATTACCTTCAGCTACAGATGAAGAAGGTCCTGATGATGATGAAGCTTCTGCTTCCTTACTAGGGTTGAAGAATCCAATCTTTTTGAATCTTGGATCAAGCAAGGTAGAGAAGGACATGGTGCTCATTGATTGGAGGTGGCTGAGCTTGTCCCTCAGTTGTCTTCGCAAATACTCAGCCATGTCTCTGCTCTCAGGTGTCTGGATATTGCCAATCTCCTCTTTTTCCAGAGCATTATGGAGAATGGCCATAAGTGGAATTACTTTTGACCCATAGACTTTCTTCTCCTCGGACACCTCAGTAGTGGCATAGTTCAGACAGAATAAGTTTAAGCACGGAGAGACCCATTTGAAATTACAATTAAGGACCTTACCTTTGCAGTGGTGCTACTCTTAAGGTATCCAACCATCTTACAACAGTTTGTCCTGATGTCACACAACTCAGAACTTTCGAGTTTTTTTTATTATCAAGTTTAGCGTGTGTGCCACACATTGTTTGACGCATATGCTACTCTCGAGCGCAAGCATCCATATCGGCAGCACCATCCATCACCAGACATGTCACCTTTCTTGCTAAACCCCACTTGGATATGAGAGATGTCTTCACCCTCGCTATATTTGCTGCTGTATGTGCCTCAGGGAAATGTTGCACCCCAAGGACAACAGTCTGCAGAAAAGTGCTCTCATCAATAAAATGACAAGTCACAGCGAGATAGGCATCAGTGTTGATTGAGATCCACACGTCTGCTGTTAAACTAACAGCAGATGCAGAGGACACAACCACTTTGGCCTTGTCTTTGGCTTCTCGATACCTCTTCTACACCCTGGCTTTCAAAGTCTAAAAAAAGTTAAGTGTTGAAATATTGGATCTGAGAAAAATAACTTGTTAACATCATTTAATTTGTTCACATAAATACCTGCTGTGTGGGAAGAACATAAGATTGTGCCAAAGCTTTCAGAAGCCACTTCACTCCACAATGGAAATGGGCTGGGAACCCTCAATCACCATATCCACCAACACCTCAGTCAAGTCAACCGTCTCAGGTTAATTAAAATGCATATTAGCGTTAGACATTTTAATGAACAAATACATTCAATTAAAATAAAAGTGTAATTGTAGGACAATCAATTATTATGATATAAAATAGCCTACCCAAGACAGGTTCACCCGGGTTGGAATCCACGTTGCTATTCAAGGCACGATAATGCCTTAGCATAGCTGAGGTGTTATTATTACAACCCAGTTGTTTTGTAGCACAACAGACACTTCACCTACAATTTAAAAACATATATTATTCAAACGTATTTAGAAAAGAGAAATGTGAGCAAGAGAAATTATGGTTTGTCAATTTGTGTAATCTATTGTTACAGAATTATTGATGTCTTTCCTTATTAGGTTAGATCTGCTCAAAGTGCTCCCAAACTGGAGAAAATCTTCTCTTTCTTGCCAGTTCCAACGCAAAAAAAGAAGCTCAAATAGGATGCCAAAAGAAGTGCAATAACCTAAAAACACACAGCCACGAGTGAAGGGGAATCCATTGCGTTCACTCGTCTTTTATTTCGAATGGCGCTGAATCAGTCACGTGGTTTGGCCATTCGCGAGGCTTTGAACGTCACCAATACACGCCTCAGCCCACGCAAAAAAAAGCCCCTAGATTACTCGGTACACACTTTGAAGACTCGGCACGCTCAGCACATCACTAGTGCCAGATCGTAAACTGTGTTACAGTACGTTTAGTGGGCCTTTCGTAATCGCTCTTGTTACCTTTGTACTTACCTGCAACCGCTGGGACCTTGCACCGCCTGATCCCAGCACCAGCTCGCCTGTTTCAGATCGTAAACTGTGTTACAGTACGTTTAGTGGGCCTTTCGTAATCGCTCTTGTTACCTTTGTACTTACCTGCAACCGCTGGGACCTCGCACCGCCTGATCCCAGCACCTGTCCCAGCTCGCCTGTTTCGAGATTTCATATTTTTGTTCATTAAACTTTTTGTTACGCCTGCATTTGGGTTCCTTGTCCGACTTGTAACACTCTGTTGAAAAATAAATAGTTTGCAGAGGGCTTTTAAAAAGTAAGATGTGGCCCTGAATTGGTTCATGAAGTCAAGTTAGTTATCATATGATAAATGGGCACCATGGATCGGGCCTCATACGAGAGCCGAGAAAGTACTTCTCAATACAGAGTATGCCGAAAAAAACTGCGGCGCTCCTGTCTTCAGGGCGTAGAGATTAGCCTCTAATTAAGCTAACATCTTCTGCTTCTATTTTTATTTTATTTTTTTCTCATAATTTGTGCTTCTTTAGCTGCATTCTGTGCTTCTACCACAGACTGTATATATAAATGGACGTAGTCACGCCTATCTCTGCCATTCTAACTAATGGGCCAAAAATTGGGCTTTCACGGAGTGATTCAAACAGTCACGGGGGCTGGAAAATGTGAAACGCAACTGTGCATGCATCAGCTGGCACGAGCTCCATTCATTTAAAGGAGCAGTATGTAAAAATCTGGCCAAAAGTGGTACTGCTGTCACAGTCAATATTTTGTTTATTACCAGCTTTACTGCAGACTAAACCAGACTAAATTCACACGGGCTACCCAGATGTTTTCCCCATAGAACTCAATGTAAACTAAAACAGCTCGACTTCAGCTGACAAAGAACCTACAGCTTTCAAAGGTCAGATTTTGTGGGGATTTTAATGTCCCTTGTCATCCTGAACTTTCTTCTTAAATCCTTTAGTTTCTTTATATCCACTGCCACAAACTCTGCTCGTCAGGCTCCCGCTCTAACTCCCGCTCTGATGGGCTGCTCTTATTGGTCAGAGCGCGGCCGAGCCCCTCTGTGCACGTGCACGAAAGCCACACATGCGTATTTTCCGCAACGCATCATAGGAGATCATCCACTGCGCAGAACCGGGAGGAACAGACAATGCCCAAATATAGCGAGTGATATGGCGAGTGCCAGCCATAGACTGTAAAAAATAACGGACGTAGTCACGCCTATCTCCGCCGTTCTAACTAATGGGCCCAAAATAGTGCTCTACTGGAGCTATTCAAAATGGCCGCGAGCGGTCCCGCCCACGAGAAAATTATGAAAAAAAACGCATCTGCGCATGCGTCAGCCGGCGCAGCTCCATTCATCTGAACGAGAGACTTCAAAAATTCACAGCAAGTAAACTAGACTGGTCCAAAAAAATTCACCCCCCTCAGCATTGACACACATGTGGAACGGAGCTTTGAGCCAAGAGCCAACTTTTGGATCATCCTGTGAAGGTATTTTTGAGAGGTCTGCCAATGCTATTGTTAGCATTGGCTAATTCTTCTTCCGGGTCCACCCCCATCGGCCTGGGGTGGTATTGCAAGCATGTCACTGCACGTCATTTTGGCCACTTTTGAGCCGGGACCCGCCCCCACCAGTGCCGGCACATGCGCCACTGTGCAAAAACCATTCATTTGAATACGCCGCAATCTTGGATTGCCGGGGATAGGGCCGGAAAGCGGAAGTGCAAGATTTCCACCCGCGGATACAAACAAACCACACGTGCCACTTGTGTGGTGCTGAGATCGCCAACTTCTTCCTCCTTAAAGGACTTTCTTGTGTTATTTTGGACACATTTCGTCTCTGGGACAGAAAAACTGAGTGAGCGGTCGGAATTAGCTGTGAACTGACCATGTCCTGAAGTTTATATGACTGGGAGATGAGAAAGGTGCAGGGCCGTGTTCAAACTTATTGTTTTTTAATCCACTATTATGCATCAGAAAGACAATATAGAAACACTATTCCCATGCAAATACATTGATGTCCCTTACAGCTAGCTTTGCTGCATTGGTTATGAGCCAATGTTTATGAATGATCAGTTTTCTATCTGTACATTAGCTCCATCTCCACTTCACATTCATTGCAGCTTCACATTGGGCCTTTTTTCTTTTTGCTGTGCTGTCAAAAATAACATGATGTAGTTGGGTGACCTATTCATTTACTACTAATATTATGATTGTCCGTTTTCTTTTATATTTGAACATTTGTTAAATGTTCTTTAACGTGTGCTAATATGTTCCTCCTTTATCTCTCAAATAACTACATTTATCCTGTGTGACAACAATAAAGTTAATCTTATCTTAAAATACAAGCCACAATGAAAGGCTCAGCAGCGCACTACAGGTTAGCATTAGCTACAAGTTAGCTTGAATCCATATTCAAGTTAGCCATCTGTAAAATCAGACAAAATGTTTTATCACAACTGCATAACTTTTTACATAGCTTCAGTTGGTCTTTGGGAAACCTAAAAAATGAGCATGCTTCATGTAAACTTTGATGATAACAGCCGAAAACAAAGCAGACCATTTTGCACCATTCATTTAAACGGCCTCTTCGAACAGCTGACGGTTTGTTTGTATCCGAGCAATGACCCGGAAGTGCTTCTGGGACGAGACTTTCCAGCCCTATAGGTTTACCTCAATTTTTTTGGTTTTAAAGAAGTTAGTCACGTTCTGACTTGCCAAGTTTGACTTGATTTGATGTTGAAAGTCACGTTCACTTGACTTCTTTACAAGTGCTGACTCCACACACTATCAGTGTTATAACAGATTGCAATATGCACAAAATACTGCTTTCAAGGGAGTCAACTGGGGTCATTCTATTTCTGTGGCACTGGTAAGCGGGTGGCCTGCATGGCTACAGTAAATGTACTTGCTGAGTGATAATAAGGTGCTTAAATGCAGAAGATTTGCTACTACACAAACAAACTTGGTTTTTATTAGTATACACATACCTGACCTGTTCAACCAAAGCAATAGCATCTGTTTTATTAATAAATTGCATTTTATATAATGTAACATTTGAGTGCCAATGACTGGCATTTTTACGATAATGCTAAGATTAGAATTACATAGGCTTAAAATTAGCTGAACATATTATCGGCACAGTAACAAGTTCTATGCTTTTTGTTTCATTTTACTTGGTACTGTATCTAATCCTTGGTGCACAGCTCGACTTTGTTGAATAGATAATTTCCTCATTGACTAACAAATACATAGTGAAATGGTCCATTCCAGTGTCTGCATAAACTGTATCAATGAGTGGGAATGGATGAGTGGTTCCTTGATGTAAAGCGCTTTGAGTGCCTAAAGCGGATAAAAATGCACTATGTAAATGTGAACAATTTCTATTTATGACCATTTAAAGGAGCTATACCTGTTTCTGAAAGGTTTAAATGTTTAGCACCACCCCAACTCAGAGCCGTCTAGTTTTATTTGCGATCTGATACATATGCTAACATTAGCATGAACGCAACTTCGTGTAAGCTGTACAACAATCACTGATGAAATGGCACAAAAGCAACGCACTGCTAACAAAATATATAACTGAAAGATTACCGCTAGTTCCCCGTCCGAATGTAGTCCGAGCATAGATAGTCCGAGGCAGTCCCGCAGGTCTCTCCCATAGACAAGTCTCTACAGAGGATACGATGTAAGCTAGCCATGTTCACCTGGCTTGATTTGTTCTTCGATAATTTTCTCGCTTTAGTTCCCTCTTCTCTTCGTCACTGTTGTGTCGTTTGGGCTGTGTCTGCAGTTACTGCAAGAGGAGTTATAGCCAATTGGCTAGCCGACGCAGCCTCGTTTTGTGATTGGAGGAGAGTAAGCATCACGCTAAGTCTCTACCCAGTACTTTTTACGACCTGAATTCATACACAAGCTGAATCAATGAGCTCAAGTTTTCAAATAAATTACGGATTTTAATACAACTTGTATGTAGTAATAAGCATTTTTATAAACATAAAAAAGGGTATAGCATCTTTAATTCCTGTTTAACATACAGTTTGGAGTGTGAAGGCAATGTTGCATCATTGAAAAAAAACGTATGAAGTTAATCAATGTGTCACAACACCTGCTTTACCATCGGTACCAGGCTGAGAGTGAAGGACCAGTCCACACTGTCCAACGCAACAGCGCTGGTAGTGCCCTCAACTGTTGTTATCCAACACATGCACCAACACTCAAACCTCCTCTGTGACAGTCTGAAGTTTCAGTAACACCATGAATGAATATGCGACGTCAGAAACATCAGTCTCTTATCAATGGCAACATGATCATGGCAAGACTAGGTCTGGGAGTCTATGCCGAGGGTATTCTTGCGCGCCGCTGGGCTAATTAAATTTAAAATTACATTAAAGGGTCATATTTCTCACCTCAAATGTTGTTAAAAGTAACATTTGTGCCCTATAGTATTATTGATCAGAACTATCATCTCAGACGTGTTTCTGTTGATCCCAAAGTGATGAGCTCCACTGTCGTCACTATAACAGCCTTAATAATTCTCATTGTTGAAAACATTGTACTCATTCAAACTCTACAAGGCGTACGCTGCATTAAAAATAGTTTTAACTCACACAAAATGCTCTTGTGTGCGTTTTCCCGCATCGGCCATTCTATTTAATAGGAGAAAAATACTTCCTGTCCTACGGCCTCATGCCACGCCTTCTTTTGGTCATGTGGTTGCAACCCAGCAATACATAGTTCCCACAGACCAATGAATGTCACATGACCTCCTCGGAGACGCCATCTTTGATGGCACGCTGCTGTGTTTGTGCATTCCATTAAACAGAAGAATGAGAATAAATGTAGATATTCAAACGCAAATTGGAAAAAAAGGGCAACTTTTGAGCAAATAATTGTATATTAATACAATGGCACCACAGTTTAACGTGCTACGGACATGTTTTACATATTTGATCAAATTATGCAGCAAAAATTAACAAGCAATGCAAACATTTCTCAAAAACTTTAGATTTAATACCAGTTGGAGCTCCATTTAATTATTTTAATTATATTAACAATTAATTTAATTAATGCTAATGCCACACGGACACTCTGGATTGCTGTTATTGTTTATAGCGAACTATCTAAATGACGTCACTATGACACGCCCCCGCCGCCTGTCAACTCCCGCCCACATGTTTCGGACAAACACTGCCAAAATGAATCAAATACCACTTGTCACTTTAGACGAAAATGATATACCAGGGGCAAAATTCCACCATCAAACCATCAGGGATCATAGTGTAGACCAATTATAACGTTGGCTTGAATGTCGTGGTCTTCCAGTAACTGGTAGAAAGTTTGATTTGATAAAAAGGTAATGGTGAGGATTATGCTAACATTATCTAGTCATTTAAATTGCAATGCTAGCGCCTTCTTTGTTTGTTTTGCTGTGATTAACTTCCATTTATCAAGTTGTTTTTGCACTATCCACTTTGTAATTAGTTTGATCATTAGTTAGCTACAGTCAGCTGATATTATAATAAATCCATGATCACAACGGGTTACGCCACTGTCTCTGAGAGAAACTATCAGAGCTAGCCACACTCAGTAAACGCAAATGACAATCAATCAACACATTTAAATGTTAATGGGAGAATACATTATACACATTCATAACACAAGTGCACGGAGGTTTTCAGAATTAACTGTTCAGGTTTTCATGACAAAAATAGGTAACACTTTACATTACGGGCCGGTAAGTCCATGGTACTTACCGTGGTACTTACCGTGGTACTTACCGTGGTACTTACCGTGGTACTTACCGTGGTACTTACCGTGGTACTTACCGTGGTACTTACCGTGGTACTTACCGTGGTACTTACCGTGGTACTTACAGTGGTACTTATTGTGGTACTTAGAGGTACTTATTGTGGTACTTACAGTGGTACTTCTAGGTACTTATTGTGATAATTCTAGATACAGCTGTAACTTAGTAATTCAAGGACACTACAGTATTATTCCTATGTAGTAAATGTGGTACTTCTACATACATACATACAGAGGTCATTTGTAGGATTGTTTGACTATAAAACATAAAACAACATTATGTAAAACAAACGTCTTTATTAATATGGAATAAGTAGCACAGAAAGGACAGTATAAATACATTTAATGCATATTTCAAAACAAGTTTCAAGGACAAGGGAAACACTGCAAGAACTAGGTACCCAACCCAAGTAACAAGAATTACACATTACCAGGTACTTACCAGGCAAGTACCAGGTACTTACCAGGCAAGTACCAGGTACTTACCAGCAAGTACCAGGTACTTACCAGGCAAGTACCAGGTACTTACCAGCAAGTACCAGGTACTTACCAGGCAAGTACCAGGTACTTACCAGGCAAGTACCAGGTACTTACCAGGCAAGTACCAGGTACTTACCAGCAAGTAGCAGGTACTTACCAGCAAGTACCAGGTACTTACCATAGGGACTGGCCCGTAATAAGACAAAGGACTTTAACATAAGTACCAGTGATAACACCAGTAATTATATAGTAAGTACCAGGTACTTACCATAGGAACTGGCCCATAATAAGACAAAGGACTTACCCATAAGTACTAGTGATACCAGTAATTATATAGTATACCATGTACTTACCAGCAAGTACCAGGTACTTACCAGCAAGTACCAGGTACTTACCAGCCAAGTACCAGGTACTTACCATAGGGACTGGCCCATAATAAGACAAAGGACTTTAACATAAGTACCAGTGATAACACCAGTAATTATACAGTAAGTACCTGGTACTTGCTGGTAAGTATCTGGTAATTGCTGGTAAGTACCTGGTAATTGCTGGTAAGTACCTGGTACTTGCTGGTAAGTACCTGGTACTTGCTGGTAAGTACCTGGTACTTGCTGGTAAGTACCTGGTACTTGCTGGTAAGTACCTGGTACTTGCTGGTAAGTACCTGGTACTTGCTGGTAAGTACCTGCTACTTGCTGGTAAGTACCTGGTATCACTAGTACTTATGGGTAAGTCCTTTGTCTTATTATGGGCCAGTTCCTATGGTAACTACCTGGTACTTACTATATAATTACTGGTGTTATCACTGGTAATTATGTTAAAGTCCTTTGTCTTATTATGGGCCAGTCCCTATGGTAAGTACCTGGTACTTACTGTATAATTACTGGTGTTATCACTGGTACTTATGTTAAAGTCCTTTGTCTTATTATGGGCCAGTCCCTATGGTAAGTACCTGGTACTTGGCTGGTGTAAGTACCTGGTACTTGCTGGTAAGTACCTGGTACTTGCTGGTAAGTACAGGGTACTTGCTGGTAAGTACAGGTCTATGGTATCTTTATAATTACTGGTATCACTAGTACTTATGGGTAAGTCCTTTGTCTTATTATGGGCCAGTTCCTATGGTAAGTACCTGGTACTTACTATATAATTACTGGTGTTATCACTGGTACTTATGTTAAAGTCCTTTGTCTTATTACGGGCCAGTCCCTATGGTAAGTACCTGGTACTTGCCTGGTAAGTACCTGGTACTTGCCTGGTAAGTACCTGGTACTTGCCTGGTAAGTACCTGGTACTTGCCTGGTAAGTAGTGCCTGGTAAGTACCTGGTACTTGCTGGTAAGTACCTGGTACTGGTAAGTACCTGGTACTTGCCTGGTAAGTACCTGGTACTTGCCTGGTAAGTACCTGGTACTTGCCTGGTAAGTACCTGGTACTTGCTGGTAAGTACCTGGTACTTGCCTGGTAAGTACCTGGTACTTGCTGGTAAGTACCTGGTACTTGCTGGTAAGTACCTGGTACTTGCCTGGTAAGTACCTGGTACTTGCCTGGTAAGTACCTGGTACTTGCCTGGTAAGTACCTGGTAATGTGTAATTCTTGTTACTTGGGTTGGGTACCTAGTTCTTGCAGTGTTTCCCTTGTCCTTGAAACTTGTTTTGAAATATGCATTAAATGTATTTATACTGTCCTTTCTGTGCTACTTATTCCATATTAATAAAGACGTTTGTTTTACATAATGTTGTTTTATGTTTTATAGTCAAACAATCCTACAAATGACCTCTGTATGTATGTATGTAGAAGTACCACATTTACTACATAGGAATAATACTGTAGTGTCCTTGAATTACTAAGTTACAGCTGTATCTAGAATTATCACAATAAGTACCTAGAAGTACCACTGTAAGTACCACAATAAGTACCTCTAAGTACCACAATAAGTACCACTGTAAGTACCTAGAAGTACCACTGTAAGTACCACAATAAGTACCTAGAAGTACCACTGTAAGTACCACTGTAAGTACCACTGTAAGTACCACTGTAAGTACCTAGAAGTACCACTGTAAGTACCACCGTAAGTACCACCGTAAGTACCACCGTAAGTACCACCGTAAGTACCACCGTAAGTACCACCGTAAGTACCACCGTAAGTACCACGGTAAGTACCACCGTAAGTACCACCGTAAGTACCACCGTAAGTACCACCGTAAGTACCACCGTAAGTACCACCGTAAGTACCACCGTAAGTACCACCGTAAGTACCACCGTAAGTACCACCGTAAGTACCACCGTAAGTACCACCGTAAGTACCACCGTAAGTACCACTGTAAGTACCACCGTAAGTACCACCGTAAGTACCACCGTAAGTACCACCGTAAGTACCACCGTAAGTACCACCGTAAGTACCACCGTAAGTACCACCGTAAGTACCACGTAAGTACCACTGTAAGTACCACTGTAAGTACCTAGAAGTACCACTGTAAGTACCATGGACTTACCGGCCCGTAATGTAAAGTGTTACCCAAAAATACTTTTTTAATGCGACTAAAGCGATCGCTTTTAGGTTAACTATCCTCACTGTTACTCGCCTGCCACGGGAAAACCTTTGGGAACTATTTTCTTTGCACTCATTAAATAAACCTTTCGGCATGAGTAGTGAATGACGTTTATTTTGTGTGTTCAATTGGTACAAAGCCGTATAATAAGCAGACACAAAGTTGAAAAAAATCCCTCTCATCTTTCTTCAGGTGTGAGAATTGTATACTTTCTGGATTAGGACAAACAATACTAATATGGATTGATGGGGGTAAATGGTGTAAAGAGAAAGTTTGTGCTAACTACATTCAGAAGAGCTCAGACGGACCTGATACAGCGGTCCAGATCCAGTCCCAGCTAAACGTAGCTAGGACTGGATCTGGATGCTCCACAGTTGGTCCAGCGAAGTGTTTTGAAAAAACATGTGCCCTTTTTAACCTTTTCATGAGAGAAATTCTGCCGACCACAAGCACCCACCTGGTCTGATCTGGTCCTGGTCTGGTCCTGGTCTGGTCCGATGTTGTGGTTTAACGAACGGGTTGAATGTTACTTTCATATAGTCCTTTTCAGAGTATCTGAAATCGCTCCCACAAGCACCATAACTGCAGTGTTTTGTTGTCACCATGATTCAATGATTTAGCCCAAATAAATACACACGCGTATGAGGAGAACACAGTAGAACTCAACGAGTCGTACACAATGTTTGTCCGAAACATGCGCGCATGCGCAGTCATCTGAGCTATTTTTAGCACATTTCGGAAACCGGACAGTGCCCTATTTCCGCGTTTTTGACCGTATGTTTTGGTGAATGGTGGGCAACTGATTTTTCCAGGCGTAAAGAGCAGTTTATTTTATGACACAGATCTTTTTACAGAAGCAACGCTGTTTGTGAACATTGTTTTAGCCCACCATAGAACTATTATTATCTATTTAATACATTTACGTTGCCCTCGAGAGCCTCGGACGCGACACCGATCCTCCTCATAATAAAGTAATCTAACGCTAAATAATGAAACTCTCAAGTTACCAGATATCAGCATACACAAGTTAGTACTGAGTAAATTACGTCTGTCAACACATTATGAGATACGATACGCACCTGACACAAAGTGCTCCGAGCATATTCTTGCGTGTTTTGAGGGAGTTTCTTGCCCGTTTATCTTCGCAAGCCATAACCTCCGTCGTTGTTCTGACAAAAGCTTAGTCTTCTCACATTCATGAAGTCTAATGATGGGTATACTGTAAAATCCAAGTTTAACGGAACCTCCGGCACGATTTGAACATCCATTGACCCAGCAGGAGATGACCATTTTCAACTTTATCACGACATTAACACGTTTCAGCTTCTTTTTCTATTGTTTTGCCCACAGAATGCCAACACAAATGGCGCCGGGTCGGCAAATGCCCGTATGTAGTGACGTCATGTGGGAACTATGTATAGCCTATTTTAATTTGAGCGCGCCCATGCTTTCCCCTCATGCTCCTCAGCTGGACAAATGACTTCACCACGGGCCCATGCGCCACTCTCTTCTCTGAATCACATGTTACGTGTGTGATCCATGGTGTGATCACTCTTTGATTGGCGCCAATTTCAACTGTCACATGTATGTGCTGGATGATGCTGGTCCGATATTTATCCCACTCTGGTCTGAAGTAGCCTGGCCTTAGCCATCGGTTCTCTTTGGTCAATCATTTCCCTGAAATGTACTTTGTACTATGTACTTTGTCCCTGAAATGTGCTTTGACTAATCCCTGTACGACTGAGAGCTTACACAAATTTTACTATGGTGTGGTCACTGAAGAGTCACTGAAGTAATTTTTGGCAGAAGAGACACACAAACTTCGCATCTGGAAACATTCACTGGTAAGTCTTATCCGAACAAAGGCAACGTTTAATACGTGAATGTAGCCGTTTTTAACATCAATTTTGCATAGTTGGTTGTAAATTGAATAGGATGGGGCAGAAAGGTGAAGCAGCAATGCGACACCACCATAGACTGTATATATTAACGGACAGAGTCTCACCTATCTCCGCCGTTCTAACTAATGGGCCAAAAAATGTGCTCTACTGGAGCAATCCAAAATGGCCGCGATTGGTCCCGCCCACAAGAAAATTGTGAAAAAACGCATCTGCGCATGTGTCAGCCGGCGAGAGCTCCATTCATTTGAACGAGAGACTTCAAAAATTCACAGCAAGTAAATTAGAGTGGACCAAAAAATTCACCCCCCTCAGCATTGACACACATGTGGAACGGAGCTTTGGGCCAAGAGCCAACTTTTGGTCCATCCTGTAAAGACGTTTTTGAGAGGTCTGCCAATGCTATATGTTAGCATTGGCTAATTCTTCTTCTGGGTCCACCCCCATCGGCCCGGGGTGGTATTGCAAGCATGTCAATTTGGCCACTTTTGAGCCGGGACCTGCCCCCACTGGACACCACTGATATCCAGTCAGAGGAGGAGTGCCAGCAGCCTCTGAAAAGGAGAAAGAAGTAATCATTTCCAAATTCATAGTGCAAAGTTGTTGAATTGTATGTGCACATAGCCATCCTCAGAAATACAATTGTTTGCTGTAAGATCGGAATAGTTGACATTGTGAATATTTCAGTAACTACAGATGAACAAATGTAAATAATGCAGTGTATTTATAGTTTGTCCATGTTCACTTTTAGACCTACTGCTCCTGAATAGTGGTAACCCATCTATATTGAACTGCAACTTAATTATGTTCAAGTTGGCAGGGAGAGTCAAAGACATAAGCCTCAACATTAACCCATTGATTAGTCCAAAGTGATAGTATTCCCCACCCTCCATCTTCCTAGTTATTATTTGACCTTGCGACCTAGCATCGTTAGGCAATTCTGGACGAAACACACGCAAAATGCTCAAAAGTGCAGTTAGTGCCACCAATCTCAGACCAGTCATGAACAACTCTATAGTCGGAGTTTCAGTATTATCTGAATCAATATGAGTTGTTTCTTTTGACTCATGGGTCTCACTGAACTCTAAACTCATAGGGAGCTCATAGTTCCCTATAACTGGTAGCTCCTCTACAACTGACTGAGTAGAGGTTGAAACAATTGGATCCACTACTTCCCTTGGGCACTCTACTTGTCAGTGTTTTCTTGTATATTTGTATTATTAAAGGTCTCCTCAAACTGCTCTAGTATCTCTGACTTTGCGACCTTAAGCATTGAGCTACATTTGCGCCTCTTTGACCAGTGTGATGCCATTCCGAGTGCATGTGCTGTGCAGAATCAGGAACAGGGATTTTAATATTTTCAGATGAGGCTTATTATATGAATCACTTGCTTACTTGAAAAACTAGAGGTTCCCACCCCTACTGACCATACATACTGCCTGTCAAAATATTTAACCCATGTTTAAGGCATAAAATATAAATGAGAATATCACAAGGAAAAAAAACAGCTAAAGTTTTACAGCGACAGAGCTAACACAACCAGAATCTTAAAAGGACAATGTTTTTACCATTAGTAAAATGAATAATCAATGTCGTCTTGCTCTCAAAGATAACATACAACATAACATAACTTAACGGGAAGCCAAAAGTATTTGTCAAAAACTTACACCAACTGGTTGAGGTGGTGATCTGGAGAAAACATTTAAGCGGCAATTTCAACTTTAAAGCTAGTATCTTTGTGGACAGCTTAATGCCATCAAAATCCAAGTAACATTTTTGGAAAACTTCAAAAGTGTATCAAAGTGCTGGCGGATATGCAAGTTTGAGGGCATAAATGAGTCCCATAAGCAATGCACTTTTGCGTTGCATCCCCATCCTTTGATCATCTTTTTTTCTTCAACAACAATGGCCACATCAGCTGGATCCTCTGCACCATCAACCACCAGGATTTTGAGGACATGTTGCCTGGCATCACTGCAGCAGTCCTACATACAATTTACCAGAAAAAAGATATATCTATTGAGCGGCAAGTCAGAATTTCCCGATCATGACAATGACATAATTTCCAGAAAGTAAATCACTAAGTTGATTGTGAGCTAGGATCATACTTTACCTGGCAATCTTCAAAAGGTTCCTCTACTTTCTCACCCAGGTACACAATCAGGCTGTGGATACGTGTCACGTTTCTCCTCAAAGCTTTGGTTCTGTTAACAGTTTAATATAGTGTCAATATTGAAGCCTTATTCATAAACAATGAACTGTCTCAGGAAAACACAAGAGCATACACTAGATTTCCAGACGTATTGGATCACCTGCCTTGATGCGCATATGAATTTAAGTGACATCCCATTCTTGATCCATAGGGTTTAATATGACGTCAGTTAGAGGCCTGCACTTGAGCCCTGGGCCTGACAGACTGAGGGCCGGCTTCGGGCCGATGACCGTATAATTACCTCGGACACGGGCTGGGCTCGGGCACTCACTCTTATTTTTCAATTGAATTAATTTCTTTTTTCTTTAACTGCTAATCGGAATAGTTGACATTGTGAATATTTCAGATGAACAAATGTAAATAATGCAGTGTATTTATAGTTTGTCCATGTTCACTTTTAGACCGACTGCTTCTGAATAGTGGTAACCCATCTATAATGAACTGCAACTTAAGTTTGTTCAAGTTGGCAGGGAGAGTATAATGCATCGCGGTGCTCTGTCTCCTGGTCGCGGATGTGGTGCTCCTCTGTGTTGGATCTGGGGTGGCCCATCCGGCAGCCAGCGCTGTCCAGTTTGGCGCCCGATCACGTCCTCAACACCAGCGCACCCATCCTTCCTCCATGGAGCCTATAGCCTCTATTCGCAATTTAAAACAGTGGTACCGGGTCCTGCCAGACAACGCCATAAAAAGTCACACGTTAAAAGAGTCTGTTGAGGGGGTGTGTTCAATAAAAAGGCAACGGGATAAAAATGTATTAAAATATTTACAAAAGATCCATTAAAAGAGATAAAAACCCATAGTCCGCTGGTCCCCGTGTCCTCACCAAGCCCTTCTCTCCCGGGACCGGGCCGCAGTCTCGCCAGCCACCCGCTAACCACGGGTTGCCACCAGGCACCCGCGGAGGAGAGCGGGCACATCCCAGCCGTGATGTGGGCCTAGCCCGGCACGCACACGCCTTCTGCGCTATCAATGCGCGCCCATCACCGGTGCCGCGCTCCCCTCTGGCTTTAGTCTTCAGTGGTCTCTGGCTGGCGGTGCTCCTCCCCGGTCCGGTGTCCTCCTCTCACGTTCTCTCTGTCTTTCTTTCCCTTCCACAGTGCCCGCCCCCAATTTATGGTCTTGATTAAAAACAGGTGTGGGTAATTGGGAAAGTGTCCAAGGAACCGCGAGATAAAAATGCATGCATAAAACCATAAAAACACACAAATAAGAACGGTTTAAAGTCCCTGTAAAAGTCTACTTTCCCACATTCCCCCCAACTTAAACGTAAGCAGTCCCTGCTACGTTAAAACCAAACTCTGTCCGTTCGCCTGCTTATCCTCTCCGGCGGGCACCACTCCATGTATTCTTTAAAAAACCAGTTTGTAGATCCATTAAAATCATCCGCGGGGCCTCCAACCATCTTCCTCATTAAGGGGCAGGGCCTCTGCGTCCCCAAAGGCAGTCTCTTTCAGTCCAGCGGTTAAAAAAATGCAACAAAAGTAAACTAAATAAAAACAGGGCTGAAACCGTGTAAAATCACTGATCACACCAGTCCTCAACCCTGCCGAGAAACGCCATAATGTCACAAATGTAAAAGCAGGTTCTTTGGATCCGGGTTTAAAAAGCACCACTGGGTTAAAAGCAAATTAAAAACAATTTATTATAAAATACAATAAAAAGCAATAAAAACAATAAAACCCTAGGCTATAAAAACACGGACTAAAAATCTAAAACAGAGGCTAAAAATCTTTCTGGCCACGGCCTGGGCCGCCAGACCACGGGGCTCTCCCCACGCCTGTCTGGCCCACGTCTCACTCTGCAGCCCTCTTCCCCCTTCCCCATCCCCATCTCCGTCTTTTATGCTCAAGGGGCAGGTGTCTTGATTGCCCATCACTTGGGGAGCCGGGGTGCTTCGGGTGGTGTAAGTCAGCAAATAAAACACAACATGCATAAAAAGTCCATAAACACACAGCAAACGTTAAAAGACCCACCACCCTTTTGCACCCTCTGACATATACAAAGCTGTTCTGTCATATGACAGCAAAAAAACAGTCATCCATCCATCCATCCATTTTCCTCCCCTTAATCCATTTCTGGGTTGGGGGGTGGCAGTCAGAGCTGCACCCAGTACACAGAGCACCAGCCCCTCACTGATCCTCCTGCAGGTGGTGAGTCCACAGGAGCTGAGATCTTTCAGTGGGAGCTTCAGGCAAAGTTGGGTTAAGTGTCTTGCCCAAGGACACAACGACAGCAGACATCAGTGGGAGTCATGAAGTAGGTCTTATGGTGGGCTCGAACCGCACAATCTTCATGCTCAAAGGCCAATGCTCTACCAAATGAGCCACTGTCGCCACAGCAAAAAAAAAAAAATACAGGTATATCGCATCTCCATATAAATTCTGAGCGCCCATGTGGCGGATCCAGCAGCGGTTCGTCCGGTCACAAACAACTGAGTGTGGCCGATTATTAGTTTTGCAAAACCACCACCAGAAAGGGTGAAATCAGAGGTCACAAAAAAATGTGTGAACTTCTGTTGCATGGATATTCGGCCGTTTGAAACGACTGCAGGAGTCTGTGTCAGAGAGTTAGCACAAGAATGAATAAATGTCAGCTGCATTTCAGCCAATTAAGTTCTCCTCGACCCCACTACAATATCCCGAAGGTGCAATATTATGGCGAGTGAAAGGAGTGGAGGAACAGTTGAGGAGATAAAGGAGGTGATGTCACTAGTATTGACATGACTACAGATATGTGGATGGATGATTTACATGGCTATCTTATGTCACTATAGCTGCGCTTCCATTGAGCATCAAATTTCAAAATCATAAAATGTCTAATGGAAACGAGCAAATTTCGAATAAATCACAGTTTTTTGATAAAAAGTTAATGCGCTTAAAATCGGTGGTTTTTTGGACGTATCAAGTTCTTCGCAAAACGGCAATGGAAACACTTATTTCGATATAGCGGAGGAAGCCGGGTGTTGTTAAACCCAAAACACAGAAGAAGAAACCAGGAAGTAGCAGGTAGCAGGTAGCGGCATCTTAAGAAAACAAAACATGACTCGCTACGTTTGGACACCGGAGGAGACTAATCACTTTTTAAATTTAATTTGGGAAAGTGGAATAACAAACATATTAGATACAAAGGAACGCAACCATTTATAAAGACCTGGAAAGAGAGATGAATGAGGCCGGGTACGAAAAGCCGTGGTAAATTTTACGCTCAAAGTGGAAAGCCCTGAAGCAGAAATACATGGTCGTGAAAAGAAACTGCAGCAGAAGTGGAGCTGGAGGAAAAGGGACCACTCTGTTCAAGTACTTCCCTGTGATGGATGTGATTCTGGGCCAGAGACCCATCGTCACATCCTTAAACACTGTGCTTAACAGCATAGGTAAGTTCCCTTAATTCATACTTTTAAAGATAGCTAATGCTACCGGCTAGTACGAGTCGTTAGCAGTTAGCTAACGCTACATGTTATGATTACCCTCTTAATGTGGTTATGCGATACATAAATTCATCATGTAACGTATTGTATTGAATAAATATCGTATTCGTATTGTTGTTAGGGAATGAAGAGGAAGAGGAGGATCCAGATGTTGGAGCTCTGGAGGAGGACATGTCTCACGATTGTAAGTCGTACTTTGTTGTATATGGAGCTATATTGATTCAATAATATTTGTGCGTGCATATCCAGATTTGTGTGTGTGTGTGTAGAAATAAAAGTGTGCGTGTGTAAATAGATTTGTATGTACGTATTAAGATTTATGTGTGCGTAACTAGATCTGTGTGTAAGAAAAAGACACAAGTATTTCTCTTACACACAGATCTTTTGACGCAGTCCTGCCTTCGCAGATTCACAAGTGTAACTTGGACTGTGTGTGTGAGTGTGTGTGTAATTTGACATTTGTGTTTGTAACAAAACAATCTGTATGTAAATAACCACGTTGTACGAAGAGAAGAACGGAAAAGATACAAATGTACTTACCTGTTTAAGCATGCACAAATATTATAGAAACAATAATAGCTCTATAGTTGTACTTTTATTATAATAGCCAGGAATGTGCGTGTGTGTCTCTCTTTTCATGCTGTAAAAAAAGAATCATACAGGCGAAACTTGGAAAGTTAAGAGTATAGTGAACAAGTGCATTTATTTCTGTAATACAACTTAAAATGTGAAACTAACTATGTGACGGATATCAAGCTTTTGTTTGTTTAGATTTTGATTATTTATGTCATACAGTTTGTAATAACCAGCTACAACAGCACCATCTGCTGGTATAGTGCTAGAACAACCACATTACAAATCTCTTTTGACACACTCTTGGTGTGTAAAACGAGAGCCTGTGCGTAGCTCTTTGGCTTTATGTCGTACAGTTTGTAATAACCTCAAACTCAAAACCTCAGAATATTAGAATATAATGGAAAGGGACAGTAATGAAACATGAAAAAAAGCATGCAGTTGGGCAAAAAAAAAAAGAAAGCAGTAGTCTAGAGTCTACCCTGTGAAATGTTTGTTTATTGTTGCATTATTAATTTTCCTGCACCATGAAACAAATGTTTATCTTGTTTTAGTAGCATCGTTTGAAGATAATCCACCTGCAACACCACCGAATCCTCCAAGCACCAGTGTGGCAGAAGATGAGGTTGGAGATGGAAGAAGCGGAAGGTGGAGATGCCCAAGAAGCAGAAGATCATCTCTGCAGAGTGTCCTCAGAGAGCCAGCACAGCAGGATAATGCTGTCTTGAACAACATCGCCCAAGTTCTTGCTCGAGCCATGGACTGTTTTGAGCGGTCAACAGCAGCTGCTGAACGCCATGCTTCTGCCCTCGAGGCCTTAGTTGGCCGCCACAAGCAACCACATCCTACTCCCAACTACCAACAACACCCACAGGCCCCCTACTTCCATCAGCATCATCCTCCAGCACAACACCCTCAGTTCACACAACCACAGCAGTCACAATACCAACATCAGGCAATGTTTGAGTCTGAGCCAGCGACCTCCTCACAAAGCCACTCTCCGTCGTACCAAACACTGTAATGTGTAGATTATCTGTGGCTGCCTTTGTAGTTTCCTTAGCAGCAACACACATACAGGTTCTCACCTGTCTTTGGCTCAAGTCCAAAATGTTACATGTGCCTAAAAATTTGCCCTGTAACTTACTTGTACATGTGTCCTCAGAGGTCATATGTTCAAATTAAATTGGATCTTTTCTGAATATTTTCTTTTCAATAGTTACGTTCTGTGTTAATGTTTTTCCCTTATTCTAAATGTTTAGGCATTTTGTTGTTATTGTTTGATTGTATTATATCCATTTGCACTTGTTTACTCTGAAGTAAACACACATACTTGAACTTGAAGTATTACTTTATTTTGTTGTATATTTGTGGCTGATGTGTGGTTACTTAAGTCACCTTATTTTGTTAAAGCTACACTGTGTAATATTTTCTATGTAAGTGGTTAATCGCTCTCAAACCAGTTTGGTTCTGTCAAATGTCAGAGGGCTCATTCTTAAAGAAAAAAAGACAACATGTTGTGGTATGATTTGTTTTCAGCATTTTACTTTTACAAGACTGAGACACAAAATACTTATCTGATTCAATGCAATCTAATTTTAACTTGCCTTAAATAAAGGTTTGAAGGTTTTCAAATAACTTTTTTACCAAACTTTCCAAACTCAGATGGTTAACTTAATGGTTCCTGAGCAGGTGATTCACCAGAGCCTGTCTGATTTGAACTCCTTCTGTGTCTGGTTCATCTTGGTTCATGGCCTGAGGTGGTTGTGGTTGAGGTACATGGTTTGATCCTGCAGGTGGTAGCCGTTGCCTCTTTTCCTCACACACATTATGCAGAATGCAACAACTGGAAACCACTTCTGGCATAAAATCATGGTGGATATCTGATGTTTTGGCCAGGACAGGCCACCTAGCTTTCAGATGCTCCACTTTAACTCGAATAGCACCAAGGCGCTCATTGAACAGTAGTTGTTCCTGTTTTTTGATCATGACCTGAAAATCCCTTAATGAGCCAGGGCAGGAGAGGGTATGCAGGGTCCCCAACCAGCAAAAGAGGCACTTTTACACCTTCAATATCCTTGTCTGCCTGTGGGTGTTTTTCTGGGTGCCTAGAAAAAAGTGTTACATATGATTACAGTGTTGGGGATGAAACACGAATGTATAATATGGGTAAATACATGTAATTGCTGTTGAATATATATTATTAAATATACCTGAATAATTTGGATGTGGCAAAAACTGAAGCCTCATGAGCACTGCCTGGTGTCCCAATACAGACTTCTCTGATCATCAGCTGATCGTCCACAACAGCCTGCAGGGTAATTGACGTTTCATCCTCTCCCAAGTATACGGAGATTGCCGCTCCATTACACTCAGAACGAGATGCCGCCGACGCTTAATCCGGTTAATGATGAGAGCCGCAGCGGAAGTCAAGACATTAATATATCTCACTTAAATCAAAGTGTTGTTTACTTCTGTTGCCATTAATGGAAACGGCAGCTTTTGCGAAATACAGGTTTTTCGAATTTTGCATTGTATCGAAAAAGTTTTGCGCATTATCCAATGGAAACGCAACTATTGTAACACCAACATTTGAACTCAAGAGCAAGCTACTCACCACGACATGCTTCCCAAACCATGCTAAAACAGGACATTATGTCCGAATAGAGCTTCAACAGCAGATAGTCACAGTCCTCGGCTTTGATGCATCAGTTATGAACAATGTTGTCTGGGTAACCGACCATGGTGGCCGCTCTCCGTCCATACAGGCACCTGGCTTGTCTAGATCACCTGTATAACACAGTCCTTCGACATACCTTAAACACGGATTAGCTGGCTGAAGTAGCAGAGACCCTGTTGGCAGCGAAGGCTTTAGTCTGCTACCTAAAACAATCTGGCCCAGTCAATCAGCTGCCAAGAACTGTTGAACAAATGCCAGAGACCGGCAGGAGCATGCTAAAGTGTCCTGATCATCACCAATCCTTTCTGTTGGACACTAACTGTCCAACAAGACCCTCCTGCATTGACAGGGAAAAACTCTTTAAAAAACCCAGTGGGAAAAAGTGAGAAACCTTGGGGAGAACTAGGGAAACCCACAGGCAGGGAGACCCATTTGAACACGTTCTACTGTCACTTTGAATCCGCTGATGCCTGTCCTACTGTATTCCCTGAGTATTTCAATCAAGGTACCTTCACCGTGACTCAGGAGGAAGTCAGGCGTGTCTTGTCCAGGACCACAGTCCGGAAAGCCCCAGGCCCGGACGGCATCCCTCCTCGTGTCCTGAAACTGTGCTCTGAGCAACTTGCCCCTGTGCTAACAGACATTTTCAACCTGTCGCTAAGGAACTGTACTGTGCCGAACTGCTTTAAAGAGTCGACCATCATTCCAGTTCCTAAGAAAACTCCTGTGACATGCCTGAATGACTATCGTCCTGTGGCCCTCACGTCTGTCCTTATGAAGACTTTTGAGCGGCTTGTGCTGGACTTCATGAAGAGCCAGATCCCTGTGAGTGTTGACCCGCTCCAGTTTGCTACAGACAGAACAGGAGTGTGGAGGATGCCATCTCCTTTGCTCTGAACTCTGTCTATGGTCACTTGGACACTAGTAAATCTGTCGCGAGAATGCTTTTCATCGATTATAGCTCTGCTTTTAACTGCCTTGTCCCAGGTAAACTGATTGAAAAGCTCATGTCTCTCGGTTTAAGTGTTGCCATGTGAAATGGATTTTTAGCTTTTTAACAGACAGATCTCAGAGAGTGAAAATCAATGACTGTTTTTCTGATGTTGTTTCTGTGAGCACTGGTTCTCCTCAGGGATGTATTTTGAGTCCTTTGCTTTTTACTTTGTACACTCACGATTGTGTGTCCTCCTCTGACTCAAACTTGATCATTAAATATGCTGATGACACCACCATCATCGGTCTCATCAGTAACAATGATGAATCCTCTTATAGAGCAGAGATACAAAATGTGGTTCAGTGGAGTAAAACTAACAACCTTCAGTTGAACGCATCGAAAACATGTGAACTGGTCTACGACTTCAGTCGCAATAGTTCTCATTTGCCTGTCGTAATCGACAACTCCCGAGTGCAGATCGTAGAGGAGTGCAAGTTTCTGGGTTTAACTCTGTCTAACGACCTGAAATGGGTTAAAAACACTGACCGAGTCGTTAAGAAAGCTCGTCAGCGTCTCTACTTTCTGCGTAAACTTAGAGAATTTACCACTAACTCTAAGATTCTGCTTAACTTTTATCGCTGCACCATTGAGAGTTTACTTGTTGGTTCTGTGTCTGTGTGGTTTGGAAACATCACAGATAAAGAAAAGAGAGCTTTAAACAAGGTGCTCCGCTCTGCAAAGAGGACCGTGGGCTGTGAGCTTCCTGTTCTGGAGGTTCTTTATAAATCCAGACTTTTAAACAAAGCTCTTAGGATTGTCAATGACTCTTCTGGCCACCCTGGAAAAGCCATGTTCCAGCTTCTTCCCTCTGGCAGAAGATATCGCTCTCTGAGATGCAGGACATCTCGTTACGCTAACAGTTTTTATCCACAAGCTGTTATCGGTGTGAACAGAGCACTTTAATGATTTGCACTTGTTTTGAAACTGTTTTAGTCGATCGATTTCACAGTGACATTTGTTTACTGTTTTATTTGTTTTATTTTTGTCTTTTAATGTTGTTTTATGTCTGTATTTGTCTGTGCACACTGGAGACTTTTGCTAATGTATTCCAATGTGGTTTTTTTACTGCAAATGGCAAATAAACTGAATCTGAATTTGAGAAAGGGATCCGCTCCTCCGGACAGACAGGCTAATGATCTAGGACCTAAGCTAGCTACAGGACGTGGACCAGTGGCCGCTGAACGTGGACAGGTCCGGTGCAGGACTGAAGCACTCCCAGGCGGGTCGGGCGGGGCAGTCCGCAGGTGTAGATGGAGGAGGCCAGGCTCAGAGATCCCGTCATCGTACCATGAAACAGACAATTGGACAACGGGTGAATAGCAATGAACAAACTACAGCACCAAGATTCATGGATTGCACACCAGGTGTGCAAACCGATCCAGGCAAACCTAATTATATATTATATATCATATACACCACATATACCATACATAGCATATATATCATATATAATACATAACATACAGCATAATATATAACATAATATACAACATAACACAATACACAACATAATACATATATTGTATAATATATAACATAATACACCATATATTATATATTACCTAATTATATGCTAAATTAAAGTAGAGTGCTTTAAGCCTGGCCTTGAATGTGGAGACCGTATCTGCTTCCTTACCATAAATGGGAAGCTGATTCCACAGTAAAGGAGCTTGGTAGCTAAATGCTCTGCCGCCAACAGTGATTTTTGAGACCTTAGGAACCACCAGACGTCTGCCGTTTTGTGAGCACAACACTCTACTTGGTTGATACGACACTAACGTGTCTTGGAGATAAGAAGGAGCCAAGCCATTTATGGCTTTATATGTTAAGAGAAGGATTTTAAACTTTATTCTGTACTCCACAGCGAGCCAGTGGAGTGATTTTAACACCGGAGTTATGTGCTCCCTCCTTTTGGTACCTGTTAAGATCCTAGCTGCTGTATTCTGAACGAGCTGGAAGCTCTTCAAAGAGGCTTTAGGGCACGCTGCCAATAAAGCGTTACAGTAGTCGAGTCTTGAGGTGACAAACGCGTGAATACGTTTTTCCGCGTCACTTTTAGGAAGGAAATTCCTAATTTTAGCGATGTTCCGTAAGTGGAAGTACGCCGTTTTAGCTGCTTGGCTTATATAAGCCTTGAAGGAGAGTTCTTGGTCAAAAATGACTCCAAGATTCCTCACAGTGTTACTGGGTATAATACTGACATTATCAAGAGTGGTTATCTGGTTAGTAAGGGAGTCACGCAGGCGCTTCGGACCGAGTAGGATCACTTCTGTCTTCTCCGGGTTGAGAAGTAGGAAGTTAAGAGTCATCCACATTTTAAGGTCCTTTATGCAGGCACTAAGCTTTTCTAGCTGATCTGTCTGATTTGGCTTCATCGACAGATAAAGCTGGGTGTCATCTGCATAGCAGTGGAAATTAATTCCATGCTTTTTAATAATGTTTCCTAACGGCAGCATGTAGAGAGTTAAAAGAATCGGTCCGAGTACCGAACCCTGCGGCACTCCAGAATAAGGCGACGAGTTCTGATTTACGTTGACGAAGTGATACCGATCTGATAAATAGGATTTAAACCAGCCAAGGGCAGTTCCTCTAAGACCTATATCACATTCTAGCCTCTGCAGTAGAATGCTGTGGTCTATTGTGTCGAATGTAAGTAAGTAAGTAAGTAAGTTTTTATTTATATACCGCCTTTTCACTGCAGATCTGAGTCTCAAAGCGGTTTACAATTGTTAATTTTGGGCATTTGTCTCTCACTCCACACAGAGATGGGAGCGGGGTCGCCAGTACAGGAGGCGCATGCCAGAACTATTGGACATATTTTTAGTGGTAGGGGAAACCGGAGTACCCGGAGGAAACCTACGCAGACACGGGGAGAACATGCAAACTCCACTCAGAAAGGCCCTGGTCCGACCGGGATTCGAACCCAGGACCTTCTTGCTGAGAGGCGAGAGTGCTATCCACTCAGCCACCGTGCCGCCCAGAATGCAGCACTAAGGTCCAGTAGGACCAGCACTGACACTTGTCCATTATCAGCAGCTAGTAGTAAGTCATTTGTGACTTTGACTAGTGCCGTTTCAGTCTATGATGAGCTCTGATGAGCTCTATGATTGAAAGACTTCAAACATATTATTTTCCTGCAGGTGGCAGCGAAGCTGCTCAGCTATAAGTTTTTCCAGGATTTTACACAATACAATACAATTTATTCTTGTATAGCCCTAGGTCACAACAGAAGTCATCTCAGAGGACTTAACAAAACCATTGAAATCACCAACACAGGTCAGAGAATCAACAGTTAAAACACATGGAGAATATAAAGCACACACAGAAGAAAATGTCCATACATGTTGTAGAATGCTAAAGTGTCCTGATCATCACCAATCCTTTCTGTTGGACACTAACTGTCCAACAAGACCCTCCTGCATCAACAAGGAAAAACTCTTAAAAAACCCAGTGGGAAAAAGTGAGAAACCTTGGGGAGAACTAGGGAAACCCACAGGGAGGGAGACCCATATGAGAAAGGGATCCGCTCCTCCGGACGGACAGGCTAATGATCTAGGACCTAAGCTAGCTACAGAACGTGGACCAGTGGCCGCTGAACGTGGACAGGTCCGGTGCAGGACTGAAGCACTCCCAGGCGGGTCGGGCGGGGCAGTCCGCAGGTGTAGATGGAGGAGGCCAGGCTCAGAGGTCCCGTCATCGTACCATGAAACAGACAATGGGACTGTGGTGTAATCGTGTTGTTACAGTATACTGTTATACTCTTATAAGTGAGTAGCCACCAGGGGGAGACCGGGAGTGTTGTGGGATGAACACGAGCACGTGAATAAAAAGGGGCTCCATGAGAACTACCCAAAGCAGTGTTGTTAATGTGTGAACCCAACACAACATGGTGTCAGAAGTGAGCCTGCTTTGAGGAAGGACAAGTCAGCTTTGCAATCGGCTAGCGACGATGGATGGGCAAGCACAAGCAGCCGCTCCAGCAGCGGCACCTGCTCCAGCAGCAGCGGCAGCCCCAGGTCCAGTAATGGCGGCTCCACCCGCGGCAACTTTTACCATCAAGCCACCGGAACCTTTCGACTTCGCTAAACCACAGGAGTGGGAGAAGTGGATAAGACGTTTTGAACGTTTCAGAGTGGCAAGTAATCTGAACGGTTCCACTGATGCCAATCAAGTGAACACTTTAGTTTACTGTATGGGAGATGAGGCTGACGACGTGCTAAGAGGGCTCGAGCTAACAAATGACGAGCGCCAGCAATATGATGCCGTCAAAAGTGCATTCGATAAGCACTTCGTTCCCAGGAAGAATGTGATTTATGAAAGGGCAAAGTTTAATAAGAGAGTACAACAGCATGCTGAACCAGTTGACTCGTTTATAACGGCCCTATATGCACTGGTGGAAAACTGCGGATATGGGGAACTTCACGATGAACTTTTGAGAGACAGGCTCGTAGTGGGTCTTAAAGATTCATCGCTGTCAGAGAGAATGCAGCTCGACAAAGATCTTACCCTAACCAAAGCTATCATAATGGCCAGACAATCTGAAGAAATAAAACGACAGCAAACAGATTTGAGAGGTGAATGTAGTGCCAACAAAATAGCTATGGATGCAGTGCACATGAGGAAGCCGAAGCCAAACCAGTTCAAAGGTAAAGAGCAAAAACTGTTTAAGTCACTAAAACCACAGCAAACAAAACAGGACTTTAAGCCCTGTTCCAAGTGTGGAAAAATTCCAACTCACTCTGCATTACAGTGCCCTGCTAAAAATGCAGAATGTCATAACTGCGGCAAACGTGGACACTATGGAAGGGTCTGTAGGTCTACTACGACAGTCAACGAAGTAGCCGGCAGTGCGGATGGACTTTTTCTTGGTGAATTGGATACAAGAGAGGATCCATGGCTGGCAGACATTGACGTGGGAGGAAATAAAGTGTCACAGCTGTGTCCGAAAAGACGTTTAACAACTTTAAACAACCAAAACAGCTCCAAAAAGCAGAGAAACCACTCTTTGGACCGGGTGGCACTGCACTGACTGTTTTAGGGTCTGCTACAGAAACCATTGCATACAACGACAGGAGCACCATTGAGAAAATCTACGTGGTCAAAAACCTGCGTGTGGCGCTATTGAGCAGGAAAGCATCTGTGAGGCTGAAGCTAATAGCCCGAATGGACAATATAAATGAAGACACTGTAAGGAAAGTCTATCCAAGTATATGCGAGGGTCTTGGGCTTGTTCAGAAGGAATACACAATAAAACTGAAGCCTGATGCTATTCCCTTCTCCCTGAAAGTGCCAAGGCGCGTGCCACTGCCGTTAATGGGCAAAGTCAAGGAAGAGCTGGAAAGGATGGAGAGGATGGGAGTGATCAGTCGTGTGGAAGAGCCCACTGACTGGTGCTGTGGCATGGTAGTAGCTCCCAAAAAGGATAAAGATAAGGTGCGTATATGCGTGGACATGACACCTTTAAATGAGTCCGTGTGTCGTGAGAGATACATACTCCCTTCTGTGGATCAGACACTAGGAATGCTCACTGGTGCACGGTATTTTTCAAAACTGGATGCAAATATGGGTTTTTGGCAAATACCCTTGTCCAGTGAATCAGCTCTCCTCACCACGTTCATTACTCCATTTGGGAGATACCATTTCAACCGTCTACCATTTGGTATTTCCAGTGCACCTGAGCATTTCCAAAACATGATGGTGACTGAGGTGACAGCAGGTCTGGACGGTGTTGTGTGCCACATGGATGATGTCTTGGTCTGGGGATCCACCGTAGAGCAGCATGACACAAGGCTGCATGCCGTTCTACAGCATACAGCAAAGGCTGGTGTTACCCTTAACATGTCGAAGTGTGAATTTTGCAAAAGAGAGGTAAAATTCCTGGGATTTATTGTCTCATCAGAGGGGATGAGACCAGATCCAGAGAAAACTCAAGCTGTACAAGACATGAAAGAGCCAGAGAATGTGAGTGAGCTCAGAAGCTTCCTGGGAATGGTGAATCAACTAGGGAAGTTTATTCCAAATCTATCTGAAAAGGACAAACCTCTGAGAGACTTGCTTTCTACCAAAAATATGTGGTACTGGGGGCATGAACAGCAAAAAGCGTTTTGTAGTTTGAAAGGAGAACTTTCATCAGCTCCAGTGTTACAGCTGTACGATCCGAATAAGCCACAAAAGATCTCTGCAGACGCTTCATCTTATGGATTAGGAGCGGTTTTGTTGCAGAAGGTGAGAGAGGAGTGGTCACCAGTTGCTTATGCATCACGGTCACTGACCCCCACAGAGCAGCGTTACGCACAGCTGGAAAAGGAGGCGCTGGCTCTCACTTGGGCCTGTGAACGGTTCAATGACTTTATTTTGGGTTTACATTTTGAGCTTGAAACTGACCATAAGCCACTAGTGAGTCTACTGGGAGGACAAGCTTTAGATGTACTTCCACCACGCATACAGAGGTTTCGAATGCGCCTGATGAGGTATTCTTACACAATAAAGCACATTCCAGGTAAAAACATCACAGCCGACACACTCTCAAGGTTACCGCTCACACAGGGTGTTACTCAAGGAGACTCAGATCTTATGGAGGACACTAACATTTATGTTGACTCTGTGCTGGAAGGTCTTCCCACAAGCAGCAAATATCTTGCAGATCTTCAAGAGCAACTTCAGTCCGACAGCGTCTGCTTACAAGTCATGAGGTACTGTACAGAGGGCTGGCCGGACAGGAACCAGCTGCAGGGAGGGGTGAAACACTACTGGCCAGAGAGAGCAGTTCTGAGTGTACACAATGGTTTACTATTGAAAGGCACAAGGTTAGTGATACCTGCAAACATGAGAAATGCAGTTTTGGATAAGATCCATGAGGGTCATCAGGGTGTAGTCAAATGCAGGGAACGTGCACGTCAGGCAGTGTGGTGGCCGAGTTTAAGTAATCAAATCAGTGAGCTCGTCTTTAAATGTAAGAAATGCATACAGGAGAGAGTTAATGTAAGAGAGCCTTTGATGCCCACGGATTTACCAGAGAGGGCGTGGCAGAAGTTAGGTGCTGATATGTTTACTTTGAATGACAAAAACTACTTGTTACTAGTGGATTATTTCTCTAGGTATGTAGAAATTGCTCTTCTTAGCCCGACTCGCTCTGCTAATGTTATTGTGCAGAGACTCTGATCACGGACAACGGCCCACAGTTTGCATGTCAGGAAATGAAGGACTTTGCAAATGAGTACTGTTTTGAGCATGTGACCAGTAGTCCCAGGTACCCTCAGAGTAACGGAGAAGCAGAAAGAGCGGTCCAAACAGTCAAAAACCTTCTCAAAAAGGCGAGTGATCCATACAGAGCACTTTTGGCTTACAGAACCACAGCTCTGGCAAATGGTTACAGCCCGGCTCAGCTTCTTATGGGACGTAGGCTGCGCACTACTTTGCCTATGCTTCCTGAGGCGTTACAGCCGTGTTTGCCGGATCTGCAGCAGATTCGTCAAATAGAGAAAGAGAGAAGGATGAGACAAACGAAATGCTTTAACGAAAGACACAGAACCAGAGATATGGACAAACTGTTACCCGGACAAGCCGTTTGGGTCACAAATACGAAAGCACAAGGGACTGTGACATCTGTACACCCAACTCCAAGATCTTACATCATCAATGGACCACACGGGACAATCAGAAGGAACCGCAGTCATCTTGTTCCTATGCCGAATGCAGAGACAGATACAGAACCGCAGCAGATCCAGTCTAGTGAGAACACTCCTACAGAGACTGCTACTGAGACAAAACCACAGGAGGATGTTTTGAAAACAAGGTCTGGTAGAGAAGTGAGAAAGCCAAAAAGACTTGATCTATAATGGAAATCAGAAAGATGTTTTATTTGATGTGCCAGGTTCGAATTTGTAAATGGCGTGGTTATATAAATCGGATATGTTTGTATCAAAGGTTTATCCGATAAAAGGTTAAAATCTACATGTAAGTATAAGTACATGTGAGTTAATTGATATAGTTAGTGGACATAACAATTGAACAAGGTTTAATTTAGTTATGTGTTTTGTTTACTGTAACAGAAAAGGTTGGGTGTCAACGTAACTTCAGTAAGGGGGATGTGGTGTAATCGTGTTGTTACAGTATACTGTTATACTCTTATAAGTGAGTAGCCACCAGGGGGAGACCGGGAGTGTTGTGGGATGAACACGAGCACGTGAATAAAAAGGGGCTCCATGAGAACAACCCAAAGCAGTGTTGTTAATGTGTGAACCCAACACAACAGGGACAACGGGTGAATAGCAATGAACAAACTACAGTCAGAATCCTAGAAGTGCTAAACAGATAAAGTAGATAAAGTAGGAAGGAGGAGAGGATAGTGCTCAAGTTACCATACTTCTCCCAGCAAACTGACTCCCTATGCAGCTTGACTGACAGTCTGAGGAGTTTAGCCTTCCCCGAGTCTTACCTTCCTAACCATATGCTAAACTAAAGAGGACTGTTTTAAACCTAGCCTTGAATAAAGAGATTCATGGATTGCACACCAGGTGTGCAAACCGATCCAAGCAAACCTAATTATATATTATATATCATATACATCATATATACCATACATACCATATATATTATATATAATACACAACATAACATACAGCATAATATATAACATAATATACAACATAACACAATACATTATTGTATAATATATAACATAATATACAACATAATACAGCATATATATATACATAATATATACACCATATATTATATATTACCTAATTATATGCTAAATTAAAGTAAAGTGCTTTAAGCCTGGCCTTGAATGTGAAGACCGTATCTGCTTCCTTAACATAAATGGGAAGCTGATTCCACAGTAAAGGAGCTTGGTAGCTAAATGCTCTGCCACCAACAGTGACCTTTGAGACCTTAGGGACCACCAGACGTCTGGCGTTTTGTGAGCGCAACGCTCGACTTGGTTGATACGACACTAACGTGTCTTGGAGATAAGAAGGAGCCAAGCCATTTATGGCTTTATATGTTAAGAGAAGGATTTTAAACTTTATTCTGTACTCCACAGGGAGCCAGTGGAGTGATTTTAACACCGGAGTTATGTGCTCCCTCCTTTTGGTACCTGTTAAGATCCTAGCTGCTGTATTCTGAACGAGCTGGAAGCTCTTCAAAGACGCTTTAGGGCATGCTGCCAATAAAGCGTTACAGTAGTCAAGCCTTGAGGTGACAAACGCGTGAATGAGTTTTTCCGCGTCACTTTTAGGAAGGAAATTCCTAATTTTAGCGATGTTCCGTAAGTGGAAGTACGCCGTTTTAGTTGCTTGGCTTATATAAGCCTTGAAGGAGAGTTCTTGGTCAAAAATGACTCCAAGATTCCTCACAGTGTTACTGGGTATAATACTGACATTATCGAGAGTAATTATCTGGTTAGTGAGGGTGTCACGCAGGCGCTTCGGACCGAGTAGGATCACTTCTGTCTTCTCCGGGTTGAGAAGTAGGAAGTTAAGAGTCATCCACATTTTAAGGTCCTTTATGCAGGCACTGAGCTTTTCTAGCTCATTATTATTTATTTTAGATATCTGTAGTTTGTAAGTATTTCTGGGTCCAGGTTTGTTTTCTTCAGAAGGGGTTTGATTACCGCGGTTTTAAAAGCTTGTGGGACATAGCCACATTGTATGGATGCGTTTATTATATTTACGATAGGCTCAATTATCAAAGGAAGCATGTCTTTGAAGAGCCATGTCGGGACTGCGTCTAACATGCAAGTTGAGGCTTTTGAGGATGTGACCACAGAGATCACCTCTGCTTGGCTCACAGCCATGAATTTATCGAGGCTCACTGAAGAGTCTAAGTGGGAAGTCAAGTATGCCGCTTCAACCTGTCCACCACTAACAGCAGGAGCAACCTCCTCCAGTTTGTCACGGATGGATGTAATTTTATTATTAAAGAAGTGGAGAAAGTCGACACTGCTCAGTGAGCTTGGAATTTTAGGCTCGATTGCGCTATGGCAGTTTGTGAGTTTAGCGACTGTGCTAAACAAAAATCTACTGTTATTTTTATTCGCTTCTATTAAAGTTGAATAGTATTGAGTTCGAGCCCTGCGAGACCAGACCAGACAAACAACCGCTACCTAAACCGCTGCTTACACAGTCAAGCCTAGTGTATACTCGCGCGGCGCGGAGCTTACGGAGGTGACGTGACGTCACTTGCGCAACGCGTTGGTCGCCGCAAGGCCCTGACGTCGCCTGCCGCGCAGCATCGAAATTTTCTAACTACGTAAGGGTCGTCGCAAGGAATCTCCGCTGTGATTGGTCCGTGTGTGTGTATTGGAAGGAAGCATGAAGCGGCTGCAGCAGGAGCATGGACGAGGCACTACGGAGCAGAGAGCTTTGTGCTTCGAAGGAAAAGCAGTTTGGGCTCAGAGCCTGATATACAGGAGACTGTGGACTATCTAACATATATATAACTTATATCTAACATATATATAACTTATAAACTGTGCAGTCGTTTGTTTTGCACTGTTCCTGTCTTTGTTTGAATCGTAGCTGCGTTTGTTGCTTTCCTCCTGCACTCGTAAATCGTTCATGTTTGTCTTAGATATTTACCACTATTATTGGTTTTCTGTTTGTGCTGAAAACTATTTAATAATAACTATGTTTCCAACAAGAACTGTCTTTATTCACAGCATCACAGTTGAAATGACTTATAAAATAATGAATCCATAAAACTATCACATAAACCTACAGTAGAAACACGTGTAATGAGCTCAAACAGCTTTGTTTGCTATTGTTGTTCTGAAGAGGACAAAGTAGCAGCGTAAATGGGACCGCTCCTGTGTGATCGCCCTCGTGTGGTTTGTTGTGGGATTACAACATTTTCCTCAAAACTCCGTAAGGGGAACGCGCCAGTATAACATCAATTGTGCTTACGTAGGTCCACCGCAACCGCTAACGTAAGCCACGCCGCGCAAGTACAGTAGGTCCCATTTCGTTTTGTCGTCTTCATTCACGCTTTTCGGGAATCACGCAGCTGCGTGAAAAATATTACATCTTATCGCCACAAGGTGGCAGGTTAAGTCCGCTTTAGCTCTGCCAGCGACTTAAACGCTCAGGTATAAGACTGCGTGCAAACCTGTTTTGCCTAGTGACGCACACATGTGGCGCAGAACTAAAAAAGGTCTTGTTATGACTCTCAAATCATTAATGACAAACAAAGACAAAACAAAGACTAAAACGAGGATTTATATCGGGTCTTTACAGTGTCTCATTCGTGTGAATCGGTGGTCTAGTGGTCTAGACTGTGCGTTTACGACGCACGAACCCGGGTTCGATTCCGGGCTATGTCTTTTTGTATTTATTGCATGTTATCACATTCTATGACAGATTGCTCTAAAAACGGTAAATGATGAAGGTCAAGACGTTTTTTGCAGATTATAGCTTAATTGTAAAAATAATCATTTAAGACCACATGTACCCCAATTGAAATAATGTTAGTCTCTTTTTGATGTGGAACTTTTACATGTTTGTCTAAAAAATAGGGAATAAATAAAATTGAAAGGTGATATCCTCTTGAGCAAACCCTGATGTTGATACGCTGAAGAAATACGTTCCAACATCCATTCTTCCCACTCGTATTTTGGACATCAATTGCTTATTTATTTTGCATAAACTATGTATAATTACATTGCTTTTATTTTTGCGTCCGCCAAAGCTATTTTCTCACGGACATCTCTGATGTTCATATATTACAGCATTTTCCCGCAGCATAAAACAAACATATAGAAAGACAGAATGCTGATGCGCAGTATGGAGGACCAAAAATGACTAAAGTATAAATAAATAAATAAATACAGGAATATATTAATAAACACATTCATTTTGGACAATAAAAACTAAATATTTACATTGATGTGTTAAATATTACTATGAAATCAAATAAATATACTTTTATTTAGGTTATTTATCAAAATCTACATTTTTTCCTTTATTTATTTATCCATTTATTGCATATATTTATTTATGTATTTCTACATTTCTTCATTTATTTATTTATGTATTTCTGTGTCGCTACATTTCTTTTATTTATGTATTTCTACATTTCTTCATTTATTTATTTATGTATTTCTACATTTCTTCATTTATTTATTTATGTATTTCTACATTTCTTCATTTATTTATTTATGTATTTCTACATTTCTTCATTTATTTATTTATGTATTTCTACATTTCTTCATTTATTTATTTATGTATTTCTACATTTCTTCATTTATTTATTTATGTATTTCTGTGTTGCCGTATGCTAATTAGGCGGGCGGTGCTGAACTCAATCTAGAACAGGATTGGTGGGCAGTAGGTCAGCCAGGGCAACCAGACAGAAGCAAAGTTAAGCCTAGCGTACATCGACAGAGAAACTGGAGACAAGTTGCAAGGCGGCTTTTGGCAACTGAGAGTAGATGATGGAGATGATCAGTTGAAATCAGTCGATGTGCGCGCTCTTACAACTGGAGATGAACAGTCGGTCTCCAGTTTCAGTCAGTTGCCCGTGTTCTACTTTTCGGCAACTAGTTGTCCTCAGTTTTCGAGATATGACCCGATGTGCGCGCTCCATGCGCCGCTCCGACAACGTGTGTGTATTGCGTGTATTGCGAGCCCGCAACAGTTTATGTCAGAAAACACACTGTAGTTGAGGCCAGTTGCTGTCGATGTACGCGCTGTTATTCCCGAGACTGGTCTGCTACTGGGAGTTGCCCGTTTTCGTCAGATTGTCGATGTGTGCGGGGCAGCAACTCATATGCGACGGATATAATCAGTTGCCAGTCCGATGTACGCTAGGCTTTAGCCTTCTCGGTTTGTGAGAGGATGTGAAGCTGCTGCTTGTTGAAGAGCGTCCAGCACATTGCATCAAAGTCTACCTCTGGGTCAGCACTGTGATGAACTAAAACATCTAATAGTCTTTCCAGCCGAAAGAGTAGATAGTCCTCAGGTGCATTATGCTCAACATCATTAACATCATTTGCTAATGCTCTTAATTGATGAGCAATGGCTCCTAAAAAACTTACATTCGAAACTGCCATCATACCACACAAAAGTGCACGGAGGATCTCTAGCTAGCTAACAGAGTACCGTAATGTGAGGCAGTAATGATTATGATCGAGACCAGAGTTCACGCAATCCTAACCAATCCTGTTCTAGATTGAGTTCAGCACCGCCCACCTAATTAGCATACAGGAACACAAAAATACATAAATAAATAAATGAAGAAATGTAGCGACACAGAAATACATAAATAAATAAATGAAGAAATGTAGAAATACATAAATAAATAAATGAAGAAATGCAGCGACACAGAAATACATAAATAAATAAATGAAGAAATGTAGAAATACATGAATAAATATATGCAATAAATGGATAAATAAATAAAGGAAAAAATTTTGATTTTGATAAATAACCTAAATAAAAGTATATTTATTTGATTTCAGAGTAATATTTAGCATATCAATGTAAATATTTAGTTTTTATTGTCCAAAATGAATGTATTTATTAATATACTCCTGTATTTATTTATTTATTTATTTATTTATACTTTAGTCATTTTTGGTCCTCCATAGCGCAGGGCTTGGTAACGACACACGAACGTACGCGCACACACACACGCGCGCGCGCTACTGGGGGAAGCAAAAGCATGGCAGAGAGCCCAGGAGCCGCCGCGGTGGAGGAGGACCATGATATACCATACCTCCAACGTCACTCTAGTCGAGATGAGCGAAAAGAAATATGTTTTAAGATGCCTACTCTTTGTTGTTTTTGGTGTTTTGGGCTATTGTTCAATAAATATCTAAAAAAATGTAACCTTTATCTGACTGACAGTTTATCTCAAATAAGAAGATAAGCTTTATTAATCTCACACAGGAGAAATTTACATGTCACATTTGGCATGGATAAAACACTCAAGAATTGTGCAAAAAATAAGAAATGAGAAAACATGTTAATGCAGGAAAATATAAAATTGCATGTGTTAGGATTCAGCAGACAGAGACGGATCGTGGTGCGCCAAACTTATTTAAGTTTCTCTCAAGTTCCAATGGTTTCCTTTGTTTCTTTCTCTCAAACAGAAAAAGGCAGTACACAGTTTATATAGTCATTGTCACGTCACACATCGAAAGACATACGTGTCACAAAGAGACAGTCAAATCATAGTCATAACATGGAGTCCTTGTAGAGTCCTTGTAGAGTCCTGCACGCAGGCCATATTGCTATCTAATACTAACACATGAACTGCAGTTTGTTTAATTGAAAATAGCTTCTATATAGCAAGCTACTTTTGACAGAATTTTGTAACTTAGCTTGCTACATTTGTATGGGTGGTAGATTCTGTGTAGTGAAGCTGAATTTATTGTAGAGTAGCTTGTAGCTTAGCTCACTACACAAATCAAGTAGATTGCCCATCACTGCAATCACTGCATGAAAAGTGTGATTTTTGTCTCTTTTCGGCCCTGTATATTACTGTGAAACTTCTGGGATTCGGCTGTTGACGGTAGTTTGTTGTCCCCTCCTCCCTCCTCCACACCACAGGAGGCTTTAACATGTAAATGGAAATGCTGTGAGCTATACAAATGCTAATCAGGGTTGAGGGGGTGCACAACTTTGCTCAATGCTGCACAACTCCTTTCAGTCAGTCTGCAGCATGATCAGGTCAGCACACTGTAGACCCGGATTTTGTAAAGGCCTGAGCGCTCATTCTGGGGGAGGAGAGGACCGCAGCAGCAGGGTCAGGAGGCACGCTGCTCCATACCCCCGTGCTTACGGCCATACCACCTTGAGAATGCCCGATCTCGTCTGATCTCGGAAGCTAGGCAAGGTCGGGCCGCGGGGGCCAGCCGCGTATAGTGGGCATATCGTTGATTGGCACTGAACTGAAACTCTATTTTCTACACAGATTGTTTTGTCAAATACTACTGTTGTTTGCCCTGAAATATGATCAATAAAAAGAAAGACTTCAATAATGTATGACATTATAATATATTTATTGTGAACAGATGAAAAAAGAGATATTTACAAATTTAAGAAAAACACTTAGAAGAAAAACAACAACATGCTATCTTTATCTTCTTAAACTAGTATTTGTGTGATGAGCCCTGTGACTGTGACGGCTGAGAGCTGATGTGAGATTTCATAACACTTTGAAGCAACTTTTGTTAAAGTTAAACTCATCATTCTATCAATGTGCAGAAGCCAGTACTTTTCCCTTGTTTTGTCTATCTGAAGGCCAAGCTACAAGCACACCGTGGCAGCTGCTGATTGGAGGTCTCCATGCCTCCGCTCTGTATAATACACTTGCATTCTGTTGTATTTTTATTTGTTCGTGCTGTCTCTACCATCGACAATAAAACATGTCTTCTGTCTGAATTTAAGACGCGATCCCAGACTTGGCTCATCTTCTTCAGGTGGTGGAAGGATGCGGGCCTTGTCTGTAACATCTAGAGAACAGGAGACTTTTTTTTTACACAAAAAGTGTTTTTTTTTTTAAGCCAAAACTAAGAAACCTCAAGAGAATGCATCTGGATCAGCACTTGGACAATCTGCACAGCCCCTGATTCCAGTCAGGCTGTGAGCTGCTGAGACATGGACAACACCAGCGTCTTCTTTTGCATGGACATCATTTGGAACAATTGGATTTCTGAATTTGGACATAATTTGGAACAATTGGATTTCTGAATTTGGACATAATTTGGACTGAATTGGATTTCTGAATCTGGACACTAAAGCTGAAACGTGTGATTGAAAGACACGTCACAGAAGAATTCATGGCTCGACACAAATGCAGCCTGAAGAATCAACACGGAGAAGTGGGAGAGACTGTTTTCAAAGCAATATCTGGAACCACCATCGACTGATGAAGTTTGGTATTTTACTGAAGATTGTTGACAAGTTTTATGAAAGATCTGAAAATGTTTTATGAGTTTTTGAAGTGAAGTACCGAGTGAAGTACCGAGTTTGAGTTTTTGAAGTATTGAGTTATGATGCTATGTTGCTGTTTATCGATCCTGATGGTCACACGTGAATGTGTGACCAGAGGGGTGAAGTCAATTATTCCCTTTGACTGACGTGTTCAAAGTCGATGCAAGAGTAAGACAAGAGATCTTCAAGTTTAACATCTGTATTTAATTTATCTTTACAATCAAATAACAGAAATTCAACCAGCTCCTATACTATCCATGTCCCTCTCTGGCCCTGGTCTGCTTCTCCAGTTCCCGCCTCCAGCCAGAGCATAAAAAGAACAGGAAGGAGGGGAGTGTCCTATCAGCCAGCTTCCGGTCTAGGGTCCAGCCTTTTCCTCCGTCTGCCAGACTCCTGATGGAGTGAGGTTGAAAAGTGCAGAAGTCAGCAGGCCAAGACTAGGGGGGTGAAATACAAACAGCAGAATCCATCTGTTGTCCAGTTGCTGGCACAAGAAGACACCTAAAATAAAATAAGAAGGACTGGCCTCCCACTTAGAGGTCGTTTAGGTCATAAAACACATGGTTTTAGAATGTCATGTATTTATAAATACAACAGTTTCCCTCTTTTGACTTGATTAAAAATTAGGTCACAATCCACCTCGTTGTTTATCATCAATACTTGTGCTTAGTTCCGGCTTGATATCTGTGAAGAGTTAATACAGAGAAAACAAACAACACACAACAAACCACATTTTTACCATTCCTTCAATACTATTTGATCACCACTGCTATGTGATTCTGATTCTTCTTCAACCTCGTCTGTAATGTATGCACTAAAACTATTCACTATAGTTTAAACTATTCTAATCTATTTACAAATATGTTTGCATATTTTGCTTTTATTGAGCCCTATTCTTAAACATATGTTTTTATCTAATAAATCTATCTATACTGTGGTTTGCTTTCATTATCAGTGGCTTTGGGCCATTTCGTGGGGCTTTGCTCATTTTTCCAAATACATTTTGTTGAACCAGGAAGTGCTGTCCCTTCCTCCTCTCAGACCGTTTGGGATAAATGTACATCGTTAATCAAATTGGTATTATCCTTACAAGAGCTAATCTATTTTAGCAGGTTTCTCTGGGTCAGTCCCTTTACAACGGTATTTTGATTCTCTAATCTGTTGCTGACAAATCGACAGCTCTTAAAATTCTCAAAAAATACCTAAATATCTACTTTTGTGCTATACCCAAATACATTAAAATGCTTTTAAATGTTTTTGAATCTCTGTTGTTTCTAATCTATCTCATTAATCTATCTCATTAACTTTTGGCATTGTTACCATTCACGTATGTTTGAAACTAGCGAATTTGATAGTATCTAATAAACCTGTGCATAAACTGTAATGAACTTCATCTACCTTTGAAGTAAATACTTTTGGACATAATATGAAGGAAATGGTCCTTTTACCGCTTGATATTAGCCCTGTCTAAAAATAATCTCTATTTTTGAAAGCATCTATCTATTTTATACTCTATTGTGACTCCAAATCTTGGTTGTAGTTTGAGCCAAAGCATATTCCCAATTTGTGAGTTCTGATTGTAACAATTGCATTGGCAATAGACGATTTTTCATTGGCCGGTTCTTGTTCTGCAAATCACTATTTTATGTATTGTATCTCAGACAATTCCAAAAACAACACAGTCGTTCTCCAATATTAAAGACATGAATCTATTCAATCTGCCTGAAAGGGAGCGGGAGGAAGAGAACTATTTTAAAACCGTTCTCTACGATTATATGGCTATGAAATTAATTATTTAATAAACAAAAGCACATTCATGGCTTCTGTCCGCTGCTTATAGCTGTTTAAAGAGTTGTCCCAAACTTAATATGTGTAAATACATCAGCTGTTTGTAATAAACAATAACATTTAACCTGTTCTCCAATGGAGCAGCTTAGAGGCTGCGTCAAAAGCAATGTTATATTTGAGCTATTTTTAGATTTAAAATTGTGTTAAAGCCTGTCGTTCTATGTCTGCATTTTAATACTACTCTCTATAAACACATCTGCACTAGTTCCTACAGATGTGGAAAACAGAAACATCTAAAATCTGACTCCATTTGATTCCTTTTTACTTTAGTTATTAGAACAATTTGACCTTATTGATACTTATTTTCACAATAGAACTATTTTGATTATTCACTCCTGTGGACTCACCACCTGCAGGAGGATCAGTGAGGGGCTGGTGCTCTGCAGAGCACCAGCTCTGCAGAGCACCAGCACCCAGTACACACATGTGTACTGGGTGCAGCTCTGACTGCCACCCCCCCCGACCCAGAAATGGATTAAGGGGAAGAAAATGGATGGATGGATGGATGGTTATTCACTAGTCTAACTATTATTACTATTGTTTATTCTGACACCTCTTCTTAGCGACCCTTCAACCTATAGCTCCTTGAATCCAATGATATTATAGCTCCAGACTATTTCATTCTATTCTATTATTACTATTATATGATCTATTATCTTAAAGAGTAGATCTGCTTGATGTTATAAGCGCTATTATTTCTCCTTTTGAATTTGCACAACACTAAATTTAGAATGACCCCCTATGGGACAAATATAGAATTTTATTTCATTTTGGCAACTCCGAAAATTACTTAAAGAGCGACTAAACACCAAATCAACTTTTTTTAACTCATAAACTGCATAAGTATGTTTATTGTAGTGCTGTCTACATATCCTGGTCATTTTTTTGACATTTTAGTTCAAATTAGATAAAATATCACTTTTGAGCCAAAAAACGTCTGTGTGGTGCCCTCTCAACCTTTTTGGTGGTACTACATTTGAATTTGGTTCTGGCCTCTCCATTGACTCTGAAGTTCTCTATGACATCAGTTGTTTTGTGTGACGTCAGTCTGTCAGAGCCAGTGATGTGAACCCATTCAACTCTCACACACGCCCCAGCTGCAGTTTGGAGTATTCTGGCGCCATCTAGTGGATTAAAATTAAATTACATGAGTGATTCTGAGATTATTGAGTGTGATTAGGTTCAGGTGTGTAGCTTTACAATAATCTTAGTGTGTAAACAAGGGTTGAATGAGACTTTCTGGTCTGTAAACTATTGCTTTAAGCAGCAATGACAACTGTCTGTTTTTTTTTTGTGTGACAAGTGAGCTGTCAATCACAGCCCAGACCACGCCCAACTCTAAGCCCCCCTTCTTGTCCCTTGGTCCTCCAGGCAACGCCCTTTTTAGAGAACATTTTCAAATCTTCATGTGGGCGGAGTAAGGCTGGGCACAGGTGTTTAGTCGCTCTTTAATAATTTTCCCATTTTGCTTTTTTAGGCTGCCCTTTCTATTATTTATTTGTTCTTGTAAATATATGTTTTACACTTCTTTCTAATGATTTAGAAGGTTAAGGACCATGTCCACCTATGACAATACAATACTCCCCTCTGTTGGTCATGGGCCAAGTATAAAACATGCATCTGTGTGTGTGTGTAGATTACTGTTCCAATCATCTCCAGTTGTTTCTCCCGGATCGTCCTCAATTCATATTGTGGGCTTTGGTGCCAAAGTAGAGGCTCATTTCCTCATGATCCATACTACTGTCATCCCTGAAGCAGGGGTAGTTTATCTCTCATCTGAAAAAGAAACATTAGAACACAAAAAATGCCCACTTTCCCTGGCATGGTGCAGCCTGTCAATCAATCCAATTGGGCAAAACATAACGACATTGACAGACGGTGTGTGACATCAAGGCAGAGGCTGTAGCCAAATACAGACTTAACAAAATGTATGTTTCTAATTTTATACTCCCCTAAATGTGAGTTACAAACCAAAGTTGTCCTCCGCCCAATGACCGCTCACTGCGGTTGGACCGAATCATTGTCAGGACAAACAGCAGAGGGGGGGGCTCCCAGTACCTTCAGCGAGGTATTTCATCTCAGAGTACTTTCCGCAGAGTACTTTTCTCAGAGTACTCATCCCAGAGTACTCTCACTTTTACACCTGTTCAATAAAGCTTGTTATCTTTGAATCTCTAGTACTTACACCGTATGCTGTTGACAAAAAATAATTATTCCATGATCACATTAAAACATTACAGAAAACATTTGTTATTCCATTCTCCGTCCAGCACTCCTCATTTCACTCCTCATTTCACATCACACTCGCATCACTCACACAGGCCGCCTCCCCACGTTAGTATATTGGTCCAGAGTTTGTTAAGGTCAACGTAGTGTACTTGACATGACGCACAAACATATAACATACACAAACATATAACACACACAAACATATAGACAACACAGAAGGCCTGTAATTTTAACTTTGTTATATTTTTCCATGTCCAATTACAATTGTCTCATGAGCTATTTCTATTGTTGCAACTTTCAGAGCCTGCAGAACATGCAGAGCTTTGAGAGATTTTTTCTTAAAAGGATCCATTTCCAACTTTAGTGTTTACCACGTGGTCTGTACTCGGGCTTATCACAGATTGTGTCCCCTATATCTTTAATGAGCTCTTGTTACTTTAAAATGTTTTTCCCTTTTTTTTTTTTTAAAAGCCAGTTCGGATTCCTTAAAAATGTAAATTAGTTTCAAACTTTAATACTTCACCTTTGTTTCACGTTCATGTGGAGAAAAGACCATTGTTCTATGTGTGTTGTCGTACTTGCACCAATCATGTCTCAGATAAACTGTCAACAGTTATATCAAAGACATAACTGTCCTAATTGTTTCTAATTTAGCTATTTGGAAGAGAAACATGTCATAAAAGATTTCATAAAATGTCCCTACATCCTTGTTTTCAACCAATGGACAGTGGTGCGTTAGTGTGCCATCAAAGATGGTCTAATATCACCTTTAGCCTAAATTTAGAAATGCTTTAAATCATTTTTCAAACTTTAATTGTCTGAACAAACCATTTTGTACTAAATGCAGCGTCCATTAAAAGCTGCAGTTCTTTTTCTAGCACCAGTTTCAACTGTGCATGTGATTGTTTTTAAATGATTAACGAGCCACGGTTCAGAGGTTGAAAAAATCGCGTTAAATATCCGTATTACCAAGATCATGCAGTTTAAATCAATAATTCTAAACTTCTCCGCGTCTATAACTTTAAATAACAATAATAGTTTCAATAATAGAGCTCCTCTACCTTAAATATACTGCTGTTCTAATCTCCTTGTGTCTCATTCTAAAGTAAGAGTCTAATTAATTTTAACGATTGTCCTGTATTCTTTCATGCAGCTAAATGTAGTGTTATGAACGAATGACCTAGCTAAATGTGTAAATATGACTTAATATGTCTCTGTGCGTTTGTTGCCTGTCTGTATATTACCTTCCGTCTGTTTCATTTGCCCAGCCACGTCCTCCTCTTATGGCGTCTTTCAATGTCTTTTGTCTCAAAGTGTCCAATGTCTTTGTCTCAAAGTGTCCAATGTCTTTGCCTCAATGCCTTTTTTCTTCTTCTTTCAATCACTTTCTTTCTTCTTCCGATAACTTTTTCTCATAATGTCTTTCTTCTTCTTTTCAATCACTTTCTTCTTCTTTCAACAACTTTTTCTCATGTCTTTCTTTGTCTCATTTTTGACGCACACCAGTGTGTGTGTCCTTCTTCTTCTTGTTAGGTTTTCCGGCGGTTGGCGGCCTATTTTTCGCATTACCGCCACCTTCTGTTCCGTGGATGGGTCGACACTCAGTTTTGTGAAAAAGTCTGCGGTCTTTTCTTTGCCTCCTCACAGGCAGGAGAAGTCTTCTTCGAGAGTTCCTGTTAGCTGCTGCAGCCGATGCTGCCCCCTGCGACCCGCCGGGAGAGGGGGAGACGCTGATGGTCCGTGTTGATGGCGCCCGATTGAGGACTTGTGGCAGACGATTTTGGCACAAATGAAACAGACAGAAGTTTCCTCGGAAAAAACAGACAAACAAGAAGCACAAACAAGTGTGTTAATTACCATACAAAACCAATAATTAATTACAATTCAAGATAAACCTATGAAATAATTAATATTAACATTTTAAACATTAGATTCTGAAAACCAAATCTGCATTCAACTGCTATCCTAAGCCCTATTTTTCCAAAAGTATAATGCTCTCTAAAATCATTCTAACTTTTATATCACCAAAATGTAGGGAAAAAAACTTGTCCAGACGCCTTGGAGATAAAAAATAAAATAATGCCTCTTTATAATCTAACTCAAAGTTCTGTGATCCTATGACTCCATGTCAGTAACATTATCGTGTGTATAAATGTAATTTTCTACAAAAAATTTCTTTCTTCACGAGAGAGAGAGAAAGACAGAAAGAGAGAGAGAGAGAGAGAGAAAGAAGAAGGGGAGGGGCCTCCCGAACAAAGGAAAACATGGAGTCTGAAATACTTTCCTCGTTTTTCTCGTGACAAGGTTTTAATCAGTGGTAAAAGTTTTTCTCACGTCAAACGACACTTTACATTTTATCCTTAAATACGTCAGTAATGGAAAACATTACCATTTGCTACATGATTAATGTATCGAGAGTTCCAGCAGAATCTTTTTTTTTTTTTTTTGATTCTCTGTAACTATTAACATTACATCAGAATAAGAGAAAAACTCCCAGAACTGATCTTTTGTCATTTCTTCACATGAAACTCGTATACTACAGCCAAGTGGCTCTCTTTTTTCTCACTAATCAGATCGTTATTATCAGAATTCACATTTTAAATACTTGGCTTTTTTCTGTTTAAATTAATTGTACCCTTTTTCCCGCCCCCCGGGGGATATGGAAGGTTTTATTATCCTATTACTTCTGACCCTAAATCTGTCCCTATTTCTCTAATTCTATTCCTATTTTTTCACTAATACGCTTGTGCCTCTCTGCACTTTAAGAAGATGTGCCTCTTTTGCACTTATACCCCTGTGGCTCTTTCATCCTGTATATTCTTTTTTAGAGAGAGACCAACATCCCTCAAGGTTCAAAAACGTCGAAAAACCTGACTATTGTTCTATCGCGTCCGATAGAACGCCCCGTCACGGCGGTCTGGCCACGCTGCAGTCCGTCGAGCCGAATTCTCTCTCTCTCTTCCATTTAAAACAATGTGCAGATTTTCAAAAGTAACGATCCGCTTACCTCTTTCGAAGAGAATAGAGAATTTTCCCGGCCGACGGACCCAGTCTATATCTGAGCTCATCTCTGTCTTGCTCCTGCACCGATCACGTCGGGATTCACCAAATGAAGTCAATTATTCCCTTTGACTGACGTGTTCAAAGTCGATGCAAGAGTAAGACAAGAGATCTTCAAGTTTAACATCTGTATTTAATTTATCTTTACAATCAAATAACAGAAATTCAACCAGCTCCTATACTATCCATGTCCCTCTCTGGCCCTGGTCTGCTTCTCCAGTTCCCGCCTCCAGCCAGAGCATAAAAAGAACAGGAAGGAGGGGAGTGTCCTATCAGCCAGCTTCCGGTCTAGGGTCCAGCCTTTTCCTCCGTCTGCCAGACTCCTGATGGAGTGAGGTTGAAAAGTGCAGAAGTCAGCAGGCCAAGACTAGGGGGGTGAAATACAAACAGCAGAATCCATCTGTTGTCCAGTTGCTGGCACAAGAAGACACCTAAAATAAAATAAGAAGGACTGGCCTCCCACTTAGAGGTCGTTTAGGTCATAAAACACATGGTTTTAGAATGTCATGTATTTATAAATACAACAGGGGGGAATGTGAGATTTCATAACACTTTGAAGCAACTTTTGTTAAAGTTAAACTCATCATTCTATCAATGTGCAGAAGCCTGTACTTTTCCCTTGTTTTGTCTATCTGAAGGCCAAGCTACATGGCACTGTGGCAGCTGCTGATTGGAGGTCTCCACGCCTCCGCTCTGTATAATACACTTGCATTCTGTTGTATCTGTTGATCGTGTGTTCGTGCTGTCTCTACCATCGACAATAAAACATGTCTTCTGTCTGAATTTAAGACGCGATCCCAGACATGTCATCTTCTTCACTGACTATACAGAACTGTAGATGCAGACTTTACAAATGAAATTATATAATTAGATATAATCAATATTAAGTATATATTTACATAATAATTAGAATATTTATAAACATTTATGAACAGACAGGTATAATATAGTAACTATATACAATATCACCAATAGACAGCAGATAGCTCATTTATTTACACGCCACCTTTCCCTCTCCCGGTCATAAAAAGGAGACTGCTGGAACATCTGCGTCTCCATCCCCTGGTCCTTGTACAGGGAGAATACTTTGGCAGGGCAGTAGATGTATTTTCCTGACAGACCAGGGAATTGTGTATGAATGTGAGGACTGGTCCCTGCTTCAGCTGCAGTTTGCAGAACCCGCACTTTCTCCCAGTGGCAGGAGACTCGTCTCTCTTCCTTTTCTTCTCCTACCGCTCATTCACTCTCTGCTGCGTGGCCTCCAGCTCTCTCTGGCAGAACTCAGTGTCCATAAAGTCTCGGAATGGCATCCTGGAGTTGGTCAAACCCTCTGTGCGATAGGTGCTATAGACCTTGGTGGAGCAATAGAAATACCTGGTAGGACCCGGCTGGTAAAAGTCGTGGATGGAGCTGCCATCGCCCTCATATTTGGATTTTGGCTGGCCACAAGACAGGCATTTCTTTGTGTGGGGTTTATTTGCTGGAGGCTGCTGCTGCTTTTCCAAGATCCGCTGCACAACCTTCTCTATGGCCTTCTCAGAAAGCGGTGACATGAGTCTGAGCAGGAGGAGCGGGGTTCACTGCTGCAGGGGGCATGGTGACAACAGGCGCTGTGCTGGTCTTACTGCCTGCTGTGAGCGATGTACTCCCCCAGCACTTCAGCCTTGTCTGAGGCATCACCTCCTCTCACTCGCACCAGAGTGAGGGCGTTCTCCCTCACCACCTCCTCCCTCTGAGGAGCACCGCACTCCCTCATGGACGGGTCGTCCCTGATCTTCCTCGCCTCCTCCGAAGGGTCCTGCAGCAGGAATCCACGTGGGCCCTTGTGAAAAATCACAGTGACGCGGCCAGGAAAGAATGAAAATGTCTTCATATTGTCTGCAACAACAAAAAAAGATCATAAAATATCTAGCTATAGCATGATAGAGAAGTATGTATAACGTATATATCTTTAGCATAATAAAGAATAAAATAATTACATTTAGCATTATAAAGAAGCATGAATCCTGTATAATCTAGAGAAGACATATACAGTTGTATGTTTACATCTGGAAATTAGCAGCATGAGGCTCTGGGATACAGTAAGTACAGTTATAGAAGGAAAATATGAACTGGTAAAACACTAATACATTGTCGTAAACTAACTGCATATAATTCATTTTCAACTCAATGTGTTGCTGAACTATAGAAATGTGAAATACATATAGATAGTACACACATCAACAATAATTAGCTAATAATAATTAGCTAGCGCTGGAAATACTACTACAACCAGACGTAAACAAACTGCATTACTGTATACAGTAGAATATAGTGAATACAGATTGTTTGACACCGCAGAGAAAGTGTTTTCTTTACAATATTGATCCAAACAGAGAGATCTACGAGCAGCAGCAGCAACAAACATGACACGGAGGTAAACAATCATGAACAGCGCACTACACACTCGAGATTTAAACTACAGACGTGTGTGAACGATCTACGCACAATATGAGAGATTTATGGAGTGAAACATAAAGAACGAGCACAAAAACATTGTGTTTATCAGAGGAGACTTACCGAGTGCGTGTGTAATCCAGAATGAATGGAGAAAGCCGGCATCTCTCTGTTTTAGAGCAGTGCGCACAAAGTTTTCCCCATAGTACTTGGATGGGAGACCGCCTGGGAATACCAGGTGCTGTAAGCATTTTGCCCCTGGAGCTCGGGCCTGGGGGCGAGCTCAACAACAGCGCGAGTTGTTGTCGTGTAGTTGAGTTGAGTTGAGTGCAGCTTGAAGTTGTTTCCGTCTCTCACCACTCATCATTTCCGGTAGCATATCAAACAAAATAATGGAAGTTGTTTTAGTAGTGTTTGTTTCCACTGCATAACAAAGAAATGGGTGAATATTTCATTTAGAATGTTTTGATTTTCCAATTTAATTTAGAAAATGGAAATACAATAAAACCACGTAATTTGTTTTTCTGATTTTGTTTTGAAACGGAATAACTAATGATCGAAGGGTACACGGATTGTACACGGATTATAAAGGATTTGATTTTCCAATTTGATTTAGAAAAGGAAAATAACAATAAACAAATGGAAAATTTGTTTTTCTGATTTTATTTTGAAACGGAATAACTAATGATCGAAGGGTACACGGATTATTCAGAATACTTTTACTTTGATTATCAATACAAAAATTTAAATTACACATGTTACATATAGCTACCATTAATTAGGAATTCTAAAATGCACAGGAGTAGCAGATCATATGGCAAACATTTGCATTAACTTGCATATAAGGCATTTTAAGCGTCCCGCACATACGCACGGCTCATTCACTCAGCGCTCTTTCGTATTAGATCCAGTGTTTTCTCCAGCGCCTGTGTGGCGTAGTGGGATTGTCCAAGTCTTTCGCTTGGAAGATCGGGGTTCGAGCCCCGGCCAATCCTCAAATTTTATTAGCGGGGGGAGTATATGAATCAGATTACTCCGTTACTGAATAAAGTTGCATTTTTTTCCTGCAGTTTGGTTGGTGCAGATTGTGAAGTTTACAACAGTTTACTACGGTCTAGCAACTATTTTAAATGTGTTGGCCTAATTACTAAGTATGTTTTAGAAAAAATGTAAACGTCAACAAAATCAAAAGTGTCATAGACTGTACTTGAACCCGAGTCCTCTCACACCAGAGTCCACCTCTTTATCATTGAGCTATAAAGCCACAGAAAGTTGACCGGTGAACAGAGAACAAAGACCGATGAGAAGCCAATTTTCCTAACCCTGCTCACAAGTGCCACCTGGTGGTTTTTTGAGTCATTGCAGCATCACTGGGGAAAAAATAAATAAAAGACGCGTGAATCACACGTGAGTCTCGTGTGATTCACGCGTGAAAGGCGACAAAACGAAGTGTTTGTGTTACGGCCGGCTCAGGGCCACAACAAATAGGGAGACGAGACGGGGGTAAAAAGTGCACAAGTATATTTAATAATAACAAAAGGCGAGTATGACATTAACAAAAACAAGGTATGAGGTGTGAGCATGTTGTAATCAGTAGTGTGGTGCAGGTGTGTGAGTGCAATGAAAGCCGGTGTGTGGTGTGCAGTGAATGTGGTGCATAAACCAAAAGACAAACTCAAATGTGCAAACAAAGGAAGAGCACCAGGGGAGGACCAAACAAGACAGCAGTGCCGGGGAGAGTGAGCAGCTCTCAGCTCCCAGCTGAAGAAGGTCCATTGATGAGGAGGCGTGGCATGGTGCAGGGGTGTACCTGCACAGAGGAGGAGGCGGCAGAGAAGGCAGGCCAACACAGACAGCACCCTCTCCTGGACACTAAGGGCCTGGCCCGTAACACCCCCCCCCTACAAGAAAGGGACCCAACCGGGCCCTTCATAAGACCCAGAGTAAACTAAAAAACGTACTCTTAGCAGCTCAAAGGATGTTCCAGCCACAGGGCCACTGGGCCTCTCAAACGTTTGGAAGAAACTTTAAGTGGTGTCAAGCACTGTACCTCCAAAATACAGTTGGCCCTGGGACTTTGGGTCTCCACCGTGCCGTCCCAGTGTCGCTTGCACGGTGGGCTGAAGCACCCACGCTTCCACCAGAACGGACCTGACAGACGAAAATAAACAGCTATGGCCACAAGTGTTCCTGACCCCACTATGGCTGCTCTGGTCATGACAGCTCTGTAACACAGCATCACAACGTTTTAAAGAACCCACCACCGGGTGCACAGGATCTCCCACTGATCGCTCCAAAGCAAAAGAGTTCTGCTCCACCAACAGGACGTCGAGTGTCACTGAAGATGGAAGAACTGCCACTGAAACATCGTTAGGAACACAAACACAATTTTCCTCTTCCACCAGGTCGTCAGGTGTCATTGACCAAGGAAGAACCGGCACAGGGAATTCATTGCCAGAAAGATCTTCCTCACTTTCAGATCCCACTCGTTTTGAACGTGTATCCATACAAACAGTAACTCCCTCCGGAAAATGCCTCTCAATTTCAGGGTTACTACATACCATAGGCGAATCAGACACCTGGACTGGAGGAGGCACATCAGCCCAGACCCGGCTACCTGCAATATCATTGCCCAAGATCAGTGGCGCCATCTACTGGCAATGCTGGGTGCACTCCCATAGACTCTTCACCCTGGACAAAATCACAATGCAGAACTGTATCACATGGAACCTCCATTACTTTTAAAGCTATTCCCACAACTGGAAACTCAGAGCCTGTGAACTGCAAAGCTTTCGTTTCCGGACCCCCTCCATTGAAACGTGGAACAAGCTTCAAGTCACTAAGTTCCTCCTTTGTATGTTCAGTTCTAGGACTACACTGCATCTCCTGTCTCTTCAAATAGAGTTTCTGCCGCTCGATGTCAAGTGTAGCCAATTCAACCTCCTGCCTCATTATCTCACGTTCTCTCTCTGCCTCTACTTGGACCAACAGTAGCTCTTTCTGCTGCTCAAAAGTTAAACCCACAGGTGAAACCAAAATGCCCATTCCAAATAATATTTTCTTCAAATTGTCCTCAAGAACACTCCTCAAGACAGTTGAATCCCCAATAAAAACTTTGTAAAACTCTGCAATCGCAATTAACTGCCTTTTAGTGCAGAGCTTCAAATCACTCTCACATGGTTCCTCCAGAAATTCCTCAACCACATCATCCATGATAAAAACAAAGACCCCCCAGAAGCTTAAGTGATAAACCACCAATGTGCCCTATAAAGTCAAGGATACCCCGCTAACTACCTACCCAAAAGCTTACTACCTCAAACCCTAGTCTTCGGGAAGCGTGGCGATGGGTTTTTATGCGCCAGATACCGATGGTACACAAGACGACCAAGCTGGCAATCAAGTGACCACGGCGCGCTCCCGAGCCGATGTAGGGAAAAGGGGAAATGGAAGCTACGACCCGCTCTTAACTTCCACACTAAAGCCCCCCAAAAAAAATGCAGTGAACCCACTGTTGGGAAACACCGCTAAGCCTACCAGGGATTCCTCAACTTCAACTTGTAGCACACATTACAATTTATACACTTACCTTCTGGGTCTTTACAAACAGCCACGGCTGACCAAACTAGGATGAAGTTTTTGACCTGCTCTCAAACAGTACAAAAACCTGAAGACCAAAAAATACCTCCCGCACGTCTCCCACAAAGCGCACTAACAAAATGACGTCACAGGGAAACCCCCACTGAGCACGTCACACCAAACTCGAGGTACAGCTCAATTCAAAATGGCACTTAACCAACAAACAACAAGAGCTGACACAAGACTAAACAAAAGCGCTCTCAAACAAAACCAGTTTACCAAAAAATATCACAGATAACACAAAATGATATTTACCTCAAACAAATGCGGGTTTTTAGGACGGAGCCCCCAACTTGTTACGGCCGGCTCAGGGCCACAACAATTAGGGGGACGAGATGGGGGTAAAAAGTGCACAAGTATATTTAATAATAACAAAAGGCGAGTATGACATTAACAAAAACAAGGTATGAGGTGTGAGCATGTTGTAATCAGTAGTGTGGTGCAGGTGTGTGAGTGCAATGAAAGCCGGTGTGTGGTGTGCAGTGAATGTGGTGCATAAACCAAAAGACAAACTCAAATGTGCAAACAAAGGAAGAGCACCAGGGGAGGACCAAACAAGACAGCAGTGCCGGGGAGAGTGAGCAGCTCTCAGCTCCCAGCTGAAGAAGGTCCATTGATGAGGAGGCGTGGCATGGTGCAGGGGTGTACCTGCACAGAGGAGGAGGCGGCAGAGAAGGCAGGCCAACACAGACAGCACCCTCTCCTGGACACTAAGGGCCTGGCCCGTAACATAGTGCAAACAGAGAGCAGAGTGATAATAGTCAAGAAACACGCTCACGGGATACAGGAAGTCACGTATCCAGATCGCTGCTGTGAACCGCTACAGCAGAGAACAGTTTTTAAGGCAGTATCATCCATGCTTCAGTGATCAGAGGTCGCACGTTTTGTTTGTTGTTGTTGTTTTGGGGGCATACTGTGGCGTGCAAAAACGCAAAACTCCGGTTATCTCTGTCCACACGCAAATGCATAAATAGTTTTATTTTTTATGTAATGCGATCTTCCAATACTACCTTTGCGATCGACTGGTAGATCGCAATCGACGTATTGAGCACCCCTGAACTAAAACATCAGCAAATAGCAGCTCACACACCTGTGTCTCGCTGCTCCTCCTCCGCTCACAGGAGTTGCTGCTCCTTCTCCTCCTCCTCACACACCATTGCTCCACACAGAGCGCTCTTTCTTGCCTCTAACTCACTCAGAGTTAGAGTTGGTCTATGCTTGTTACAATGTACTTTTGAACAAGAAAAGTCACAAAGCTCAGGTGGCGCTCCAGTATAATCGGTCCGTATGAAACTCATTCATGAGGAACGTTCCGCGGTGGAAAATACACATGCGATTAAAATGCTTTTTTTTTTTTATTACGCGCTAATTTCGTGGCGTTAATTAGTCATAATTAACGCGTTAATGTCCCGGCCCTAATTTTAACATGCTATTTTATGTCCACTTTGATCTGTCAAAAACGTTTGTTTATTCACAGAAAAATAGAATGCTGTTTTTTTTGCAGAGCATTTTTCCATTTTGAGAGCAGCAGATTACATTAACGAACACACCCACTGAATATTGCATTCTATGTCGCTAAAACAATGGGCCTCATTCATGAACCGTTCTTAGGAACAAATTTGTACGTAAATTCTACTTTTTACAACGATTGTGGCATTCATGAATCTTTCTCGTATCCAGAATTTCTCTGAGGTAAGTCCAAATCCTAAACACATTCAGTGCCGACATGTTCGTACGCTGGTGTTGTCTACTTTGGTTAAGTTCAATAAAATACAACATTACAGTGATTTGTCCGTCACATTTATGTATGTATTTATTCATTTAATTTCTTATGGTAATTTAGTCTATTTTTTTTTCATTTTCTTTTTTTAATTAAATGTGCCAACGCTTTATAAAATACAGTGGAAATCATGCCGTCAATTAGTGACCCCATCCTATTTATAGGGGGCATTTCTCCATCCACGGGCCACAGAACAATGGCATACTGCTGCTGCAGGAGGTTGCGGATCGTGCCCTGCAGAGGGAACATATCTTTGAGGATCATGTTGATCTTTTTTCTGAGAGCGAAGAGTACCTCTTCGGACGCTTTAGGCTCCCACGAGCAATTCCCATTGACTTTTGCTATTATTTAGAGCCAGCACTTCGGTGCCACACACATCGGTCCAACCCTGTCCCCCCACACGTGCAGGTACTATCGACCCTTGGGTTTTTGGCGACTGATTTATTTTTTTATTTTTATTTTTTATTTATTTGGAGATGAAACATCTCGTTTTCGAGGGGGTCCTCAAAATTGGATCACTGGATCCTTTCAACAGGAGCTGGGGGACAGGTTGGGCATCTCACAGCCATCCATCAGCCGCGCTCTCCCTCGAGTTGTGGATGCAATTATTCAACTGGCCCCACAATACATAAAATTCCTGTACAAAGCAGAGGTGCAAGTCTCAGTGAAAATGGAATTTCATCTGATCTCTGGTCTCCCAAATACAATTGCCGCAATAGACAGCACACACGTGCGCATCAAGGCACCCTCTCCAGACTCCTTCCCATACCTCAATGTCCAAATTATCTGCGACTAAAAAAACCATCTCCTGAATGTAGTCTTCCTGTTCCCAGGAGGAGCACACAGCTCGTATACATCAGAACAGCTCCGTGGGATCACGCCTTGAACAAGGAGCAGTTGAAGAACGTATGGCTCATTGGTAAGTATATTTTAATTACAATTTAATTACAAATTCCAACAAGAGTATTACATATTTATCATGATTAATTCCTTTAGGGCAGTGTTTTTCAACCTTTTTTAAACCAAGGCACACTTTTTTCATTAAAACAATCTTGCGGCACACCACCAGGAGAAAATGTAAAAATATATACTCTGTAGCCTATACTTACAATATAAAGTTATTCCTATTTAAAGGACAACTCACCCTCAAATCCACTTTTTTTTGCTGATAAACGGTATAAATGAGTGTCCAATAGTGTTGTCTACATATCCTGGTCATAATCTTGTCACTTTGGTGCAAATTAGTTGAAAGTTAGACTTTCTGCCTAAAACCGTCTGTGAGGCGCCATCTGCTGGCGACCTGTATTACTACATTTGAATTTTGAATCTGGCGCCAACACTGGCACAGAAGTTGGACCTGACGTCTGCAAGTTGGACCTGACGTCAGCAGCCCCCCGCCCAGAGCAATGTAAACAGCCCAGTCTCGTTCACGCCCCCTTTAGTCCTCCAGGCTACGCCCATTTAGAGGAAGATTTGAACAGGAAATGTGAGTAACGTAAGCTCCGAGGAGCGGGGGTGAGAACCACTTTAAAGGAGCCTTGCAGAGTTTGCTATTTTTGTGCTCACGAACCCCCCTCTGGCCAGAGGTGTAACTGGAGTCTGAACGAGAGGCGCGTGCACGAGGAACCGAACATAAACAACAGCTGATATGGTCCTGTCCTCGATAAGTTACAGATTTGCGGGGATGACTTCAACAGAGGTAAGACATATTACTGTTTTGTATGATATTAGGACCAAATCAATGTGTATATTTTCCAAGATGTGATACTTCAGCAAATGCAAAGCAAAGTGAATTATCAAAAGCCTGAAGCCACATTATATTCACACAAATGAACATTTCAAAGGGGAACAAAAAAGTGTCTATTATGTATATATAAACGTAAGCCTAACTGTAGTTAGGCTTACGGAAATAGTACAATTCCACAGATAGAAATGCTTCCATGACAAGCCAAAATCATCTTTTCATTGGGCCTTATAAGGTTAGCGTAGCATGAGACTTTTTGTGGTATTTCACTTTGGAGAGACCCAAGAGGGAAAATGCAGTTAGAAGTTTGTTGATTGAGTATGTTTGGCGCCCTAGGCCCGGGAGAGATGCTGTTGAGTGCGGCGCTTGCTCGCGCGCATAATCCCCCCCCGGGGCCTAGGCACTGGTGACGGCAGAGGCAGTAGGCAAGCACGCTTCGATGAGAGAAGGAGGAGGTGGGGCGGCGGAGGCTTTGCAAACTTCAGAAGGCCGGGAAGTGGGCGTCTCCGGCTTTTAACTTGCTGTCCTGGTCGTTATTGGTGGATTGGATGTGGGCGTTTTTCTGGTGTAATGAGTGGAGGATGAGCAGGCTTGTAGATCTGGCGGCAGCGGCCGGGTCTACCACAGTGAACTTTCGCGAAGAGCTTCATTTCACTTTGGAGAGACCCAAGAGGGAAAATGCAGTTAGAAGTTTGTTGATTGAGTATGTTTGGCGCCCTAGGCCCGGCAGAGATGCTGTTGAGTGCGGCGCTTGCTCGCGCGCATAATCCCCAAAAACGGGCAGAGTTATCTTTGCGCGCCGGGACGTGAGCGCTCGCTTCACGATCAACCGGACGCTGCCTGGGACGTGAGCGCTCGCATCACGATTTAACCGGACGCTGCCTGGGACGTGAGCGCTCGCATCACGATCGATACCAGACGCTGTAGCAGAGTTGTCTTTGAGCGCCGGGACGTGAGCGCTCGCATCATGATTTAACCGGACGCTGCCTGGGACGTGAGCGCTCGCATCACGATCGATACCAGACGCTGTAGCAGAGATGTCTTTGAGCGCCGGGACGTGTGCGCTCGCATCACGATTTAACCGGACGCTGCCTGGGACGTGAGCGCTCGCATCACGATCGATACCAGACGCTGTAGCAGAGTTGTCTTTGAGCGCCGGGACGTGAGCGCTCGCATCACGATTTAACCGGACGCTGCCTGGGACGTGAGCGCTCGCATCACGATCGATACCAGACGCTGTAGCAGAGTTGTCTTTGAGCGCCGGGACGTGAGCGCTCGCATCACGATCAACCGGACGCTGCAACAGAGTTATCTTTGAGAAAGTGCGTGCCGCCACCAGAATCTTTATTGGATCACTTACTTTGCTTTGTATTGCTTTGCTGGGAGCTTACGAAGAAGCCAGTAGCCGTTGTGCAGCCAGGATGGCGGACGCGTCTGGCCTGATGTAGGCGGAGAAGGCCGAAGAGGAACAGCGCCCCAGCTGTTGCAGAGAGGTGTGGGGGAGCCCCAGCGAGGCCGCGCGCGTGGCAGCGCCTATCCTGAAGGAGTGGGCTGTGTAGAGCTGGGGAGACAATTTACAGAGGAGCAGTAGGGATCTTAGTTCTCTGAGCTCTGAACCAGGTTGCTGTCATGGGAAGAATGTCTGGAGTGAGAAATAGAGGTCCGTTAAACTCTCCTTTTTGCAGCGGAGGCAAGTGTAACGCATCATGGATTTGTAGGGGCAGAGAGATGTGTCCGAGCGAGCTGTTACTATATTGCAGGCTCCTTTGATTTTGAATGTTTGAATTGAAGGTTGAAATGGTCAGGGGACATTATGTTGGGTGAAAAAGAGCGACCTTTGTGCTTCCACTACATCGAGATTATCACACATAACTCTTTCTCTGCCACGTGTGATTCCACAGCGCGCAGGCCACGACCACTGGGAATATTTCGTGTAGGGCAGAAGAGATGCTCCGGTGGAAAGTAGCGGCCACGGCCAGGCAAACCAATGGTCCTGGAAGAACCCCCAAAACCCACGGAAGGGGCAGCGTCCGTGTAGAAGCGGAGACCTGTAGGGGCAGAGACATGTCGGAGAGGGCCATTGATGTTTGCAGGCGCCCTTACGCTTAGAATCTTGGGTTGGAGAGTAGATAATCAGGATAGTAGGATGGTCGGGAAAGCCGTGTCTCGGACCGCATGAAGGTTGAGTGAGCAGTAGTGAAACGCTTATGCAGAGAAGCCATAGAAGGCGAGCAGGAAGATGCTGCGAGGAGGGCAGACGTGTACTTGGAAGAAGAGCCGGAGTTCAGTGCCGCTGCAGGATGGGCAGCATGATGGGGAGCCTGCGATCAGAAGAGTGAAGAATACAGGTATGGATGCGTTTGATTAGGAGTCCGAATGACGGCTCAGCGCAGCAACTCGGCCAGCTGCATCTGATAGAATCAGAAGATTAAGTATAGAGATGAAGCATGACTGCCGAAGCGACCCTGGGAGCATAGGTGCGAGACCAGCGTAGCGCGGCATGCTCAGCCGGGCTGCGTCCATTAGAAGCAGGATAAGCTTCTGAGAGAGTGGGTAGCAGCAGCTGCAGCATCTGTAGATAATAACAGCAATAATCCTGTATCAAAGCCACAGCAGTAGAATATTGTTGTAGCTGTTCAGTGTTTCAGTAAAAGAGATGCAAGTGAAGAGAGATGGCAAAGTAAACGAAGCAGCAGCAGCAGTAGCAGTATGAAGCAGCAAGCAGTAGCAGCAGTAGCAGTATGAAGCAGCAGCAGTAGCAGTATGAAGCAGCAGCAGCATCCGTAGATAATAACAGCAATAATCCTGTATCAAAGCCACAGCAGTAGAATATTGTTGTAGCTGTTTAGTGTTTCAGTAGAAGGATGCGAAGTGAAGAGAGGTGTCAAAGTAAAAGAAGCAGCAGCAGCACGGCAGCAGTAGCAGTATGAAGCAGCAGCGGCAGCAATAGCAGCAGTAGCGGCAGCAGTAGCGGTAGCAGTATGACGCAGCAAAGCAGCATTAGCAGGAGCAGTAGCACCACAATGCGATTCATACGAACAACAGACGTGTCACGTGAAGTCAATAATTCCCTTTGACTGACGTGTTCAAAATGAATGCAGAAGTAAGGCAAAGATCTTCAAGTTTAACATCTGTATTTAATTTATCTTTACAATCAGATAACAGAAATTCAACAAGCTCCTAAACTAATCCATGTCCCTCTCTGGCCCTGGTCTGGTCTGGTCTGAGGCTGGTCTCCCTGTTTGCTCTCCTCGTCCTTGGGGGCTGCGGAAAAAGGGATTCACACATTCCAACCTATAGCTTCTTCCTTATAAGGAAGAAGCCCTTCTCCAAACAACTCTTATCTGGCTGGGGGAGGTCTGGTCCGGGCTTGGTCCTTCTCTGAATTCCACTAGATCCAGGCTTAATATTGCACAAAGACATGGTATGCAAACACCTGCTGAAAATCATTAGTATACAACATTTTAATTCTACAACATTCCCTCTCTTGGCCGCTTTTAAAAAGGCCACTCTATTCAATAACCCTTCTGGGTGACGGGACTGGGGAGCTCTTCCATCATCGCCTTGGTTCTTGGTTCTGGCTCGTTATCTGTGAAGAATTAATACAGGGAAAACAAACAACACACAACCACATTCGAAACATTCCTTCACAAAACTCTTTGATGACCACTGCTGTGTCATTCTGATTCTTCATCATTAATCAAATTGGTATTATCCTTACAGGAGCTAATCTATTTTAGCAGGTTTCTCTGGGGTCAGTCCCTATACAACGGTATTTTGATTCTCTAATCTATTGCTGACAAATCGACAGCTCTTAAAATTCTCAAAAATACCTAAATATCTACTTTTGTGCTATACCCAAATACATTAAAATGCTTTTAAATGTTTTTGAATCTCTGTTGTTTCTTATCTATCTCATTAACTTTTGGCATTGTTAACATTCACCTATGTTTGAAACAAGCGAATTTGACAGTATCTAATAAAACTGTGCATAAACTGTAATGAACTTTATCTACCTTTGAAGTAAATACTTTTGGACATAATATGAAGGAAATGGTCCTTTTACCGCTTGCTATTAGCACTGGCTAAAAATAATCTCCATTTTTTGAAAGCATCCATCTATTTCTACTCTATCGTGACTCTAAAGTTCAGTTGTAGCTTGAGCCAAAGCATATTCCCAATTTGTGAGTTCTGATTGTAACAATTGCATTGGCAATAGACGATTTTTCATTGGCTGGTTCTTGTTCTGCAAATCACTATTTTATGTATTGTATTTCAGACAATTCCAAAAACAACACAGTCGTTCTCCAATATTAAAGACATAAATCTAAATCAAGTTGCCTGAAAGGGAGCGGGAGGAAGAGAACTATTTTAAAACCGTTCTCTACGATTATATGGCTATGAAATTAATTATTTAATAAACAAAAGCACATTCATGGCTTCTGTCCGCTGCTTATAGCTGTTTAAAGAGTTGTCCCAAACTTAATATGTGTAAATACATCAGCTGTTTGTAATAAACAATAACATTTAACCTGTTCTCCAATGGAGCAGCTCAGAGGCTGCGTCAAAAGCAATGTTATATTTGAGCTATTTTTAGATTTAAAATTTTGTTAAAGCCTGTTGTTCTATGTCTGCATTTTAATACTACTCTCTATAAACACATCTGCACTAGTTCCTACAGATGTGGAAAACAGAAACATCTAAAATCTGACTCCATTTGATTCCTTTTTACTTTAGTTATTAGAACAATTTGACCTTATTGATACTTATTTCCACAATAGAACTATTTTGATTATTCACTCCTGTGAACTCACCACCTGCAGGAGGATCAGTGAGGGGCTGGTGCTCTGTGACTGGGTGCAGCTCTGACTGCCACCCCCCCCGACCCAGAAATGGATTAAGGGGAAGAAAATGGATGGATGGATGGATGATTATTCACTAGTCTAACTATTATTACTATTGTTTATTCTGACACCTCTTCTTAGCGACCCTTCAACCTATAGCTCCTTGAATCCAATGACATTATAGCTCCAGACTATTTCATTCTATTCTATTATTATTATTATATGATCTATTATCTTAAAGAGTAGATCTGCTTGATGTTATAAGCGCTATTATTTCTCCTTTTGAATTTGCACAACACTAAATTTAGAATGACCCCCTATGGGACAAATAAAGAATTTTATTTTATTTTGGCAACTCCGAAAATTACTTAATAATTTTCCCATTTTGCTTTTTAGGCTGCCCTTTCCATTATTTATTTGGTCTTGTAAATATATGTTTTAGACTTCGTTCTAATGATTTAGAAGGTTAAGGACCATGACCACCTATGACAATACAATACTCCCTCTGTTTGGTCATGGGCCAAGTATAAAACATGCATCTGTGTGTGTGTGTAGATTACTGTTCCGTTCATCTCCAGTTGCTTTTCTCCCGGATCGTCCTCAATTCATATTGTGGGCTTTGGTGCCAAAGTAGAGGCTCATTTCCTCATGATCCATACTACTGTCATCCCTGAAGCAGGGGTAGTTTATCTCTCATCTGAAAAAAAAACATTAGAACACAAAAAATGCCCACTTCCCTGGCATGGTGCAGCCTGTCAATCAATCCAATTGGGCAAAACATAACGACATTGACAGACGGTGTGTGACATCAGGGCAGAGGCTGTAGCCAAATACAGACTTAACAATATGTATGTTTCTAATTTTATACTCCCCTAAATGTGAGTTACAAACCAAAGTTGTCCTCCGCCCAATGACCGCTCACTGCGGTTGGACCGAATCATTGTCAGGACAAACAGCAGAGGGGGGGGCTCCCAGTACCTTCAGCAAGGTATTCATCTCAGAGTACTTTCCGCAGAGTACTTTCTCAGAGTACTCATCCCAGAGTACTCTCACTTTTACACCTGTTCAATAAAGCTTGTTATCTTTGAATCTCTAGTACTTACACCGTATGCTGTTGACAAAAAATAATTATTCCATGATCACATTAAAACATTACAGAAAACATTTGTTATTCCATTCTCCATTCAGCACTCCTCGTTCACTCCTCATTTCACAACACACTCACAACACACTCACACAGGCCGACTCCCCACGTTAGTATATTGGTCCAGAGTTTGTTAAGGTCAACGTAGTGTACTTGACATGACGCACAAACATATAACATACACAAACATATAACACATACAAACATATAACAACACAGGAGGCCTGTAATTTTAACTTTGTTATATTTTTCCATGTCCAATTACAATTGTCTCATGAGCTATTTCTATTGTTGCAACTTTCAGAGCCTGCAGAACATGCAGAGCTTTAAGAGATTTTTCCTACAAGGATCCATTTCAAACTCTAGTGTTTACCACGTGGTCTGTACTCGGGCTTATCACAGACTGTGTCCCCTATATTTTTAATGAGCTCTTGTTACTTTAAAATGTTTTTTCCTTCTTTTTCTTTTTCAGTAAAGCCAGGTCGGATTCATTAAAAATGTAAATTAGTCTCAAACTTTAATACTTCACCTTTGCTCCTCTACTATACTGCTGTTCTAATCTCCTTGTGTCTCATGCTAAAGCAAGAGTCTAATTAATTTTAACGATTGTCCTGTATTCTTTCATGCAGCTAAATGTAGTGTTATGAACGAATGACCTAGTTAAATGTGTAAATATGACTTAATATGTCTCTGTGCGTTTGTTGCCTGTCTGTATATTACCTTCCGTCTGTTTCATTTGCCCGGCCACGTCCTCCTCTTATGGCGTCTTTCAATGTCTTTTGTCTCAAAGTGTCCAATGTCTTTGTCTCAAAGTGTCCAATGTCTTTGCCTCAATGCCTTTTTCCTTCTTCTTTAAACAATCACTTTCTTTCTTCTTCTTCTTTCAATAATCTCTTTCTTCTTCTTTCAATCACTTTCTTTCTTCTTCTTTCAATCTTTTTCTTCTCCTTTCAATAACTTTCTTTCTCAGATGCGACGCACACAAATGTGTCGTGTCCTTCTTCTTCTTGTTAGGTTTTCCGGCGGTTGGCGGCCTTATTTTTTGCATTACCGCCACCTTCTGTTCCGTAGATGGGTCAACACTCAGTTTGTGAAAAGTCTGCGGTCTTTTCTTTGCCTCCTCACAGGAATGGAGGCAGGAGAAGTCTTCTTCGAGAGTTCCTGTTAGCTGCTGCAGCCGATGCTGCTGTCTTTGGTGCCCCCTGTGGGTGAAACGGGGGAGACGCTGATGGTCCCTTTTAGTAGACGCTCAGTTGAGGCTTGTGGCGGGGACGATTTTGGCCAATGAAACAGACAGAAGTTTTCTCAGGAAAAACAGACAAGAAACACAAACAAGTGTGTTAATTACCATACAAAACCAATGATTAATTATACTATTTTTCCAAAAGTATAATGCTCTCTAAAATCATTCTAACTTTTATATCACCAAAATGTAGGGAAAAAAACTTGTCCAGACGTTTGGAGATGGCCAAAGAATAAAATAATGCCTCTTTATAATCTAACTCAAAGTTCTGTGATCCTAGTGACTCCATGTCAGTAACATTATCGAGTGTATAAATGTAATTTTCTACAAAAAATTTCTTTCTTCACGAGAGAGAGAGAGAAAGACAGAAAGAGAGAGAGAGAGAAAGAGGGAGGGGAGGGGCCTCCCGAACAAAGGAAAACATGGACGTCTGAAATACATCCTCCTGTTAGCTACATTTTCCTCGTTTTTATCGTGACAAGGTTTTAATCAGTGGTAAAAGTTTTTCTCACGTCAAACGACACTTTACATTTTATCCTTAAATACGTCAGTAATGGAAAACATTACCATTTGCTACCTGATTAATGTATCGAGAGTTCCAGCAGAATCTTTTTTTTTTTTTTTTTTTTGATTCTCTGTAACTATTAAACATTACATCAGAATAAGAGAAAAACTCCCAGAACTGATCTTTTGTCATTTCTTCACATGAAACTCGTATACTACAGCCAAGTGGCTGTCTTTTTTCTCATTAATCAGATCGTTATTATCAGAATCCACATTTTAAATACTTGGCTTTTTTCTGTTTAAATTAATTGTACCCTTTTTCCCGCCCCCCGGGGGATATGGAGGTTTCATTATCCTATTACTTCTGACCCTAAATCTGTCCCTATTTCTCTAATTCTATTCCTATTTTTTCACTAATACTCTTGTGCCTCCCTGCACGAAGGTGTGCCTCTTTTGCACTTCTAAACCCTGTGGACCTCTCATCCTGTATATTCTTTTTTAGAGAGAGACCAACATCCCTCAAGGTTCAAAAACGTCGAAAAACCTGACTATTGTTCTATCGCGTCCGATAGAACGCCCCGTCACGGCGGTCTTGTCCACACTGCAATCTGTTGAGCCAAAATCTCTCTCTTCTATTTAAAACAATGTGCAGATTTTCAAAACTATGATCCGCTTACCTCTTTAAAAGCGACATTTGTGAAGAGCAGAGAGATTTTTTCCAGGCCCACAAATCCAGTCTCTATAGCTGAGCTCATCTCTGTCTTGCTCCTGCACCATCACGTCGGGGTCACCAAATGAAGTCAATAATTCCCTTTGACTGACGTGTTCAAAATGAATGCAGAAGTAAGGCAAAGATCTTCAAGTTTAACATCTGTATTTAATTTATCTTTACAATCAGATAACAGAAATTCAACAAGCTCCTAAACTAATCCATGTCCCTCTCTGGCCCTGGTCTGGTCTGGTCTGAGGCTGGTCTTCCTGTTTGCTCTCCTCGTCCTTGGGGGCTGCGGAAAAAGGGATTCACACATTCCAACCTATAGCTTCTTCCTTATAAGGAAGAAGCCCTTCTCCAAACAACTCTTATCTGGCTGGGGGAGGTCTGGTCCGGGCTTGGTCCTTCTCTGAATTCCACTAGATCCAGGCTTAATATTGCACAAAGACATGGTATGCAAACACCTGCTGAAAATCATTAGTATACAACATTTTAATTCTACAACACACGCCAGCGTGCGCCGCTTGTCTCCGTGAGCCAGGTTACATACGTGTCTGAAAGAGCCGAGCCGTAGAGACAGGTGCAGCCTGGGAGCCCGCGGAGCGGCAGCGGCAGGAACAGCAGCAGCGGCAATGTAGTAGTAGGAGCAGCAGGAGCAGGCAGCAGGAACAGGCAGCAGCGGGAACAGGCATCAGCGGGATCAGGCATCAGTAGGAACGGCAGCAGGGACCGCAGCAGCGGCGGTCAGACAACCATGCCCATGGTTGTTTAACAGCCTGAGGAAATAAATCAACCCGAATCCGAAACATTCCCATGCGAATAACAGATGTCCCCTGGAGCCATCTTGCTGCTTTGGTTATGGCAGATACGCATGAACGATCACTTTTCCATGCGTTCATTAGCTCCAACTCCACTTCACACCCATTGCAGATTCACATTGGGCCCTTTTTCTTTCTGCTGCACTTTCAAAATGCAACAACTGCAGTTTAGTTACCCAATTTAATACTAGTGACCTAGCTATTTAAATGCATGGCCCCTCCTTCCTCCTGCAGATAGACGAATTTAAATACATTCATTTAACAATAGTGACCTGCGAGTAATGAGATTAATGCTGTAAAGATGGCGCCGTGGCAAGAGCTCCGGTGTGTGCCGTCTGGAGCACGATGGGGTAGTCTTTGCACATTTTTTCCAACGTGGTTTTACTGCAAGTGGCAGAACATGAATCTGAATTAATGCACATTGCTCCTCTTATATCCCTCAGACAATAGAGATTAATGCCATTTAAGATGCATTGCCCCTCAGTTAGCTCAAACACGTGTGAAAACGGAGCCTGCAGACCAAGCACGGGGCGAAAACTGATGCCTGCAGTCAAGTGCGCGGGGCAAAAACCAGCCGCCTGCAGCCTAGACTCCGGGATTAATCCGTCCGCGGTCGGCACACTCACTGTACTCACATGCCAGGAGACTTGGGAAAAGCAACGGGACAACGCGGCATCGCCAATCGGAGGCAGGGACATGCACGGCACCGCCAGACCTTCTGCGTGCGGCAGCAGACCACGAGGAACGAGCCACACAGAACCCGCGGAGGGGCCCCGCGGAGCAGCCCGCAGAAGAGCCCGCAGAGGAGGAGAGCAGTGGAGACACGCGAACCACAGCAGGTGCAGGGACACGGAGGAGGAGCAGACCACGAGCAGCCAGACTGAGGACTGAGGTCGCTTCTGCTCAACACGTGAGCAGAAGCGACCCCTCCAGAACAACGCATGCATTTGCGAACAGGTGCGTTAGCGACATGCACCCTGCAGATTTCAGAAGGTTGCAAACTTCAGAAGGCCGGGAAGTGGGCGTCTCCGGCTTTTAACTTGGTTATTGGTGGATTAGATGTGGGCGTTTTGCTGGTGTAATGAGTAGAGGATGAGCAGGCTTGTAGATCTGGCGGCAGTGGCCGGGTCTACCACAGTGAACTTTCGCGAAGAGCTTCATATTTACTACTCATAAACATAAATCAGTGAAGTCACTCTTATTTTGCAGCCAAGACAAGCTAACATTAGCAACATTATTATTCCCATAGAAAATACAGCATCATTACCACTGTTACTGTTTTGTTTTTATTAGTGTTATTACTGACACTAGTCTGCTACTAATACTACACAAGTTGTCTGTAGGTATAAAACTATATCAACTGTTCTGATAAATTCAAAATATTTTTTGATGAAGTTTGTACAAAACATACATTCCAGAACAGTGACATCTAAATCTTTTTGCTTTAGTCTTTTCCTTCCAGGACTCCAGCACAGTTGAATCTGTAGTTTCTGAGAGCAGTGACTTTCAATAGGGGAGAGGAGGAGGCAGACGAGCAGCAAGAAGATGAGGAAGAGGAGCAGCCAGAGGAGGAATAGCAGCAGCCAGAGGAGAGGCCAGGCTAGAATGAGAAGAGCAGGACATGTGGGTTATGAAGACGCCCCTTTATTCGTTCCACAGTAGGGAATTAAAACTAAAATGCAACTCATCACCACTTTAGAAATTAGTCTTTTATTTCAATGTTTGGGGGAAAAAAAATTATATTTGACATAATATAAATAAATGTGCTGTGTCCATCTTTGATTGCTGTCAGCCTCTGTTCAGGGACCAGATAAAAAAGTCCTAGAAAAAGAAAGAAAAATATTTTATATCATAGAGATTTGTCATCACTACCTGTCCTCTGTTGTGTCCGCTCCAGTTCAGCTGCAGGAGGAGGGATGAGGAGGACAGAGGACCCATGGCCCTGGGGTCATGGGTCCCCCAGCAGGAGGAGGGATGAGGAGGACAGAGGACCCATGGCCCTGGGGTCATCTGCTTACATTTTTGAGAGTCCCCCAAGCAGAGCTGAGGCGCTGGTCTGGGATAGAGCTGTAGTCTTTAGTCTCCTTCACAGCGTAACGCTGAGACTTTTTCTGTAGACATCAGTAGAAATAATATATTTCTTTATTGCTTTTATACTGTATCTTGATAATAAAGTATGACTTATTATACTGTGGTGTATGGTGGTGTAGTCTAATGCAGCGAGGAGTGTACGAGCTTCATAGGCGCCATAAGTAAATCCAAAACGCTTCCCTGCGTACATCAGGACATGGTTTTGGAAAGATTCGAGCTTCGAAGTTGTCCTACAGAACAAAGATTATTGTAACGTCAAACATACAAATAAATTCGATCTCTGTGTAATATAATATACTTTGTAGTATTAAAAAGGCAGTTCCTGTACATTCCCACAAGATGTCACCCACATGACTTACCGAAAGATGAGCAACTTCTCAATATCCTTCAGCCACCCCCGGTTAAGAACCACGTGGAATGGGCTCTTTGTCCTGTTTATCCTCCAGAGGCGCATATGGTGAAGTACACCTCTCCACACACCCTAAATGTATACAATACGTTGTTTATCAAAAGTTATACCATGTCACCACACAAAGAGAAAATTACATTATCTAGTGACATTATAAATATCTAATGTTCATACAGACCATAAACTCCTCTCTGGTGCTTGTGTGCTGACAAGCATACCAGAAATGGTTAAAGATATCCTCAATCCATACAAGTAAAGCCTTTTGACCAGAAACGATTCCAGCCTGATTGAAGATGTAGTGTCTGCTATTATAAATTCTACCTATACAGCATGTATCTTCAAGTTTGTGTTGGGAACATTTGGGTCAAAATGGTAGAAGCAGCTGACCAGTCATGAGGCAGACGTGTGAGCAACACTAATGTTAGGACAATGTGCATGGCTGTCCTTAATGTATGGTTTGCTTTTTCTGCATCTTGTGACTGTGTCTTATGACTTCTTCTCCAATCTATAAGATGCTAGTCCGCGGTGTGTTCTTTGTCAGTCATGCCATCTCGGAGCTGACCCGGGCTGAGAGCTAAGCCTGAATTGGACGTGATGTATTCTGATTATGCCATTAAACTCTTTCTTTAATACATAACTCAGAGTGCATTCCTTCTCCAACAACTATACTGGTTTGTGCGGGAAACCCCATCTTCTGCTGATGAAAAGATACAACAAAGACACCACAATTATATTTAAAAAAGTCTTACCAGACCTGTGTTAAATACAATTAAACACTTACGATGTCCATGGTGTCTAGCTCCATCGTTGTGTACGTACAGCACATAGCAGAGTGACCTTTTTGGAAAAATATATAGATTGTGGGGGAAATAATAATGACAAACAAACATTTCAATAACAACAAACCGATATTAATGAAATGCCACAGAGCTTTGTGCATTACCTGGAAAGTAGATCCTCCCGTCAGCTAAAACATAAACACAAAACGCACGTAAACATACATATACACAGGCTTAGAAATGAATATGCTTACTTACCAAGGGCAACAACGTTGTCTTTGGACTCTAATCTGTTGATGATAGCAGTCCTTTTCTCCTCCCAAAACTGCTTTATTGTTTTTAGACAGTAGGTTCCCTGGACTGCAGAAGATGTTGAGGAGGCACCATGCAGATATTCATGAATTTGAATAAGAGGGAAATATTGGAGAACAACATAAAATCTCCTCCTTGCATAAACTCCATAATTTATGGCCGTGCGGGCAAAACTATATGGGGAAGAAAGTGTTAACAAGTATGTAACTTCACACATATACCATATTTGTACTTAGTCTGGTAAACACATGTGCAAACCATGTAAACTCACCCACTCCAATATCAAAGACGGACCTCGCGCATGTGACTTTACAGAAAAGGGTGGACGGCCGTCACACTCTGTGCCTGTGTGGTCACTGTAGTGGCATTTATTGACAGGCAATTGGAGGAAAGTTGCCATCTGCAGAGGTTTTTGTTGTATGCTATGCATGCTTGCTGGTTACAAGGTCACTTTCAACAACCACTCGATATGGTTTTGGGAAAATGGGAATGGTGGCTGCTGCCTCTTCTTCAAGATCTGCTTTTTGACATTCCTCAACACAGTGTTAGTATTAGATAGCAATATGGCCTACGTGCAGGACTGTACAAGGACTCTACAAGGACTCCATGTTATGACTATGATGTGACTGTCTCTTTGTGACACGTATGTCTTTCGATGTGTGACGTGACAATGACTATATAAACTGTGTACTGCCTTTATTCTGTCTGAGAGAAAGAAACAAAGGAAACCATTGGAACTTGAGAGAAACTTAAATAAACTTCCAGAGTTTGGCGCACCACGATCCGTCTCTGTCTGCTTCATCCCCGACAGATTTGGTGGAGAATGCGCGGCTCAGTGTGTGCCATTCTCTGGATTGTTTTGAGGGAATTTCCTCTGTTTCTTTTCCTCTGCGTGTGGGAGCAACAGCACGTTATCTGGAAGGGGAGAAATCCCAGCGGACGCTGAAAGGGCTCGCTCACTTTCTCTGTTTTGTGTTTAAATTGAATTTTTTGACGCGGAAAAGATGTTGGTCGACCTCTCGAACAGTCCGGACAAAGAAAATAAGGTAAGCAGACACCTTTTTTAATATGTAAAGTCTGCATAATTGGATACTAGCTAAATTTTGAGCTGTCCCGGAGGTCTGTCCAAATCTCTCTAAATCAAATTTTCTTTGTTATGTCTTTGTCACGTCTTATGTTGTAGAAAACAGGTTAGCTGTGTGGGTAACCAGTCCCTATAGGAAAAAGGAACCCCTGATGTATCGGGGTCCCTGTCCTTTGAAGTAGTCAGGACACAGAGAAAAAGGAACCCCTGACGTATCGGGGTCCCTGTCCTTTGAAGTAGTCAGGACACAGAGAAAAAGGAATCCCTGACGTATCGGGGTCCCTGTCCTTTGAAGTAGTCAGGACACAGAGAAAAAGGAACCCCTGACGTATCGGGGTCCCTGTCCTTTGAAGTAGTCAGGACACAGAGAAAAAGGAACCCCTGACGTATCGGGGTCCCTGTCCTTTGAAGTAGTCAGGACAGAGAGAAAAAGGAATCCCTGACGTATCGGGGTCCCTGCCTTTGGAGTAGCCGGGGCAGAGAATAGAGAATAGAAAATAGTTAGTGAAACCATGGTGTAAAATTAAAAGTTATAATAAAAAGGGAAACGTTAAACACTAAGAGTGCCTTTTGTTACAAATGTGGAAATTGGCCATTTCTAGACTTGGATGACAAAAGTTTAAAGAACAACATCAGTTATATTTGCTTAAAAAAGTAATCTTGAAAGTTCTTCTTCTGTGTCTTTCTGCCTGTGTGTGCACATCTCTATCTTGCTGCCGTTGTCAGGGGAAACGGCCCCCTCCTTCGCTGCTCTGGCTCTGAATCAAAACAAACCTGCTTTTAGGATTTTGGCTTTTCATAGTTTTTATTCCGTTAAATTTGCGATTGAACATTGTGTTATGACACAGTTAAACGTTTTAAACACCATTTAGTGAACAGAAGTTTTGAATTAGTATGTTTTTTGAAATCCAAATATTAGTGCTAAAGCTGTGCAATTCTTTTTAGACCTAACATATTTCTAGATTCCATTCTTTTAAATCTGCTGCTTATTTCTTAACTTTTTGTGAGTTGTGTTTGTTTTTATGTTTTTATTTTAGTTACAAAAGCCGTTTTTCAAACATTTAAATTAGAATCTGTGTTAAAAGTGAATATTGATCATAGACTTCGTCTAAAAAGAAAGAGGGAATTAGGATTAGCTGTAAAAGTATTATATTGAGTTCTACCCAATTCACATTCAAGCGCTGACTTATTTGTTTTGACTACACGCCTGACCTTCCTCCTGCTGCTGATGCCACAGCACAGAGAGCTCTGAAATGTGCTCCAATTCATATTGACTTAATTTGAAAAATGCTGCAATTATTTTAAATTAGTAGAATAGATGCTGAGATAAATTTTCAAGTGTAAAAGGGAAAGTCCATAAAGTGAAACCCAAGAACGCATAGATAATTAAACACACAGTACAAAAGTACATAATACACATTTTTTAAAGTTTAAAAGGTTGTTTGTTTTGAGTATAATTGTTGTTTTTATAACTTCTTTAGTTTCTGGTCTTAAAAATGTCATCATTAGTAAGATAATAAGTAATCTTTATTTACATAGCGCATGTGGGAAAGCCAAGAGCGCTCCAAAATTGTTTAGACTTTAGAGAGAAAAACAATCTCATTCACATACTGATATCTGTTGTTTTTAATTTGACTATAAGGTTGTTTTCCAGAACCAAGGGCACACACTGTACAGGGCCACTGGACTGCGGGAGTGGACACAGAGCTAAGAGCAAAAGGGCAACAATGCCACCTCTACGCCCCTCCCCCCACTACAGAAGTAAGTGGGAGTGAGACCGGGGCCATGAAAGTGCAGGTTTCTGGAGGCAGTGATGGGTGGAGGCCTCAGGTAGAGACCTAGAGGCAGTTGAAAGTGTGTCCACGTGGTTAAATCGACACAGTGTGACCTTTGAGACCTACAGGTGGTTCGAGGAGTCTGGAGACACAACCCCAAAATTCACACACACACACACACACACACACACACACACACACACACACTCACACATTCACATTTACATATAGATACATGAAAAAGCAGAACATGAGAAAAAAGCATTTTAAAAGTTTACTCCAATGTAAACAAATATTTTTAATTGTTTATCACTTGAATCAGTATTTTTTGAGACCAGAAATGTTCATTTGAATTCTATATTGTCATGGACTTAATTGACCTCTGTCCTGACACTTTTTATGTTTTGATTTTGTACTGTGTGAAGTAATTACATTGATGAGGATTACATCTGATAAAAACACAAATTAGAGAAGTAAATTGCGCTTGCTTTTGTCTGAGAGACATTAGCAACAGCATGAATAGAAATTGTCTTTAAAGTAGAATTAGGATTAGAATTAAAGTGACTTAACCATAGAAAGTAACGACTGCATAACAAGCTGTGTACAGGAACTGAGACACTGCACCATTGACCAGAAGTGCATCGCAAATGACCTGATGTGCTTCAAGTGAAAAGACTGTATCTGGAGATCCGATGTGCATATGGAGAGACCAAAACCATGGCTTGGACCCTACTGATGTCCAAGATGACATCTCTCGAAATATGACCTGACCTGATGACGACTGAGACTCACCCTCAAGGGATCCTGAGGACCTGAGGATCTGAGAGAAAAAAACCTGGGGAGTGATTGTTTATATTATTGAAATCATGCCATTGATGAGTGCTAAATGAGTCAGATACTCATAATTCTTTCTTTTGTTTTTGTTTGTCCCTAGCTTCTGGACATCTGATGATCTATTGGACACAGCGATTTGCAGAACAAGAACCAGCCAATGAAAAATCATCTATTGCCGATGCTATTGCTACAACCAGAACCACAACTGTGACCAAATGCAATATACATGTTAACCCTTTAGGCGCCAGAGTTTTTTCAAGAAAATATACAATTTTGATTTCAAGATTTCAAAAGGCTATAACTTTAAAATGGTTTGAGATAAAGGCATACTGTAAATTAGAAATATCTTCAGTTTGAACCAAACTTTGGGATGGAAGTTGATTCGTCATCTAATTTGCATATTGTGACGTCATCAAGGTGGCGGCCATTTTGGAAAATGTTAATTATTGTATAAAGACTTCAAAAAGCTGTAGCTTGGGAGTTTTTTTTAGATCAGGGAATACTATAAACAGTCAGTGTGAAATATATTTAGTATGAAATGAATTTGGGATAGAAATAAATTCCCTGATCCAGATTATAGATAATGTTTTAGCACTGGTTTGCGGCCATACGGAATTGTATTATTTTCAAAGACCTTCAGTGATCCAGACAGCACTCTTTATAGTTTACAGTCATGAAATCTGGAGATTGGTTTCAATATTTTCCTTTCAAAGAAGTAGTGGGCTTACTATTTTTCTCGGTGGAAATGGGGCTAAATGGGGATTTATGGTTTAGAAACAGAGAGATGAAATGAATGGGCTCAGAACATGTCAGATCGTCTCAACAAGAAACAACAGGCTCTTCAACACTTCTGATCCACTTTTATGGATTATTTTCTCTCAAGAACTGCCTTGATCCTCATCATCGCTGTTGGTAAAGGCAGTGAACGCGAAAAGCGATGTGTTTTTTTTCCCGCGGCTCTCCCGTGACTTTTCCCTCGTATCCCGTGTTCCCCGTGGATGTGTACCCCCACTACTTTCTCCCACATGCCCGGTGTTATGATGCACCTGTACCCTCCATCACGGCCCCTGCTTGGCGTTCACAGAATGCTTCTACCGCGGCCACACGGAGGACAAGCAGCCGCTGTACGCGGTCTCCCCGTCACCAATAATGTTCGTGTCTGCTTCACTGGACACCTGCGTGTCTTCCTCCTCTGATTCTGAGTGAGCCAGTACCAGACCAAGTACTTCTCTGGTACTGAAGACATCGTGAGTAAAATAAAAAACACTCTCTCCCTCTGCTCTGCTCTCGCTCCTCTCAGCTCTACCGCTGCTGCTTCGCCTCCGCGCTGCTGCGCCGCAGGTGTTTTACAAACTCAATTTACTCAAAAACTTTCAATATAACCACACCCACAAATGTTGCTCATATTACAGGCACACATGTCCACTAACCCCTGGTGAAAAGTATTAACAAGATTCTGCACCACATTTTTAGATACAGCCTGTTTAAGTGAGCAATGTTGCTTGTTGCATTATTGCGACTTTGGCGCTTAAAGGGTTAAGTATTCAGACATCTGACAGACAAAAACTTTGAAAATGATAAAGTATGAGTATTGTAGCGTTTTAGTAGATGTTAAATAGTAGTAAAAAATAGAAATAGATAAATGCATCAACCATAGATGCTTTCAAAAATAGAGAATATTTGTAGACATTGCTAATATCAAACGGTAAAAGGACCATTTCACAAGCTTTTACTTCAAAAATAGATAAAGTTCATTACAGTTGTATGTACAGTTTTATTAGATACTTGTCAAATTCACTTGTTTTCAAACATTGGTGAATGTTGACAATGCAAAAAGTTCATGAGTGAAGCCTAGATTAATGCCTAGATCAATGAGATAGATTAGAACCGACAGAGATTCAAAAGCATTTAAAAGCATTTTGATGTATTTGTGTATAGCACAAAAACAAAATAGTAGATATTTAGATATTGAGAAGTTTCCAGAACAGATTAGAGAATCAAACACCATTGTAGAATAACTGACCCCAACCCCAAACCTGCTAAAATAGATTAGCTCTTGTAAGGATAATACCAATTTGATTAAAGATGTGCATTCATCCCGAACTGCCTGAGAGGAGGAAGTGACAGCACTTCCTGGTTCAACAAATGTATTTGGAAAACTGACCACCATAATAATGTTCATATTAACCATTTGTCTTACTGTGTTCAGTTTTATTCCTGAGAATGTAGAGTAGTTCCACATAGAGCAAAATCCCACTGATAATAAGCCACTGATAATGAAAGTAAACCACAGAGAGATTAAAATATTTTTAAGAATATGGCTCAATATAAGCAAATATACAAACATATTTGTAAATAGATTAGAATAGTTTTAAACTATAGTGAATCAGTAAAAGTAAAGTAAATCTGTCAGGGATTCAGCAGACAGAGACGGATCGTGGTGCACCAAACTCTGGAAGTTTATTTAAGTTTCTCTCAAGTTCCAATGGTTTCCTTTGTTTCTTTCCCTCAGACAGAATAAAGGCAGTACACAGTTTATATAGTCATTGTCACGTCACACATCGAAAGACATACGTGTCACAAAGAGACAGTCACATCATAGTCATAACATGGAGTCCTTGTAGAGTCCTTGTACAGTCCTGCATGTAGGCCATATTGCTATCTAATACTAACACCAGGATAGAGGATAAAATCCACTGATATTGATTTTGATGATTATGAGTTTAATGCATACATTGTCTTTGTTTTTTAATAATTTTGTTAAGTTTTTTTTTTTGAATTTTTTTTTTCTCTTTTTCCACTTTATTGATTGATCAAATTGAGTGATCACATGTGATTATGTGATCAAAGGGGAGGGTGTAAGTATTAGATAGCAATATGGCCTACGTGCAAGACTCTACAAGGACTCTACAAGGACTCCATGTTATGACTATGATGTGACTGTCTCTTTGTGACACGTATGTCGATGTGTGATGTGACAATGACTATATAAACTGTGTACTGCCTTTATTGAGAGAAGGAAACAGAGGAAACCACTGGAACTTGAGAGAAACTTAAATAAACTTCCAGAGTTTGGCGCACCACGATCCGTCTCTGTCTGCTTCATCCCTGACAACAGTCAGCATTGTGTAATATAGATTATTCCAGCCCAATGCAAGGAAGTTTGTCGACCATATCCTGCGATGCACCGCTATTTTACAAGACAAATGAAATTTATTTATCAGTGAGTGAAAAGTAAGAGATAAGAAAATTAAAAAAATGTACATACCGTAATGAGATTGGTGGCACATAATCTGAATCATACGGGTCTGAAACTTCCCCTTCACACTCTATTCTGGAATTTAAAAAAGAACAGTCTAATATGTAAATTATGTACCAACATATACACATTGAATTACATAGAGAATAACGTACAATTTACACACTGCTTTCAAGATTATTGGCTTGCTCCCCATCTAAAGCGTGATCATTCAGCTCCATTGATTTGCTGCTTCACAATAAAAGACATTTTAGATTCCTTACAAAAAAACAGTATTTATCAAATGATAAAATTCATGCATGTTTACCTTTTCTCCAACGATCGTAACCTATTTGCTGTCAGAGGTTCAACTCCTGTGATATGAAAGTCTTCCCTGAAGGACAAAAGACTTTTGTTGACGGTGGATGAGTGGTAACCTGAAAACAGAAGTTGCATTTGGCAAACTTACCAATCAGATTCTGGGGGGATGGGGCCCCAGCAACACCTTAGCTGATGGGCCATGGGGTGTGGACGTGAGTGATCCCTTTGATAGTGTGCCTCTCAAAACTAGAACAATAGAGCCACTGTTACTGCTAACGATGGCAATATCAAGTATTGCAATGAGGCAATTACAATAACACAGCACATGTTTAGAAAAGTCAACACGCTCTACATCTAACTAGTTACTATTGCGATTGCAATGTGCAGACATTTAAACGGGAACATGTTCGTAACCCTCTCATTCTTAGCTAAACAACGAGAGCTTTGCTGAAGCTGTAGGTGGTTTAGTTCTAAAAAAAAAAAAAGCCCTGTTTGTAAACAAACTGCCAGCTAGTGTGTTAGTTTCACGCAGAGATCTTGCTAGATAGTATTTTGAGAAGGACCCATCATTGTCTCGCTCTGAGCACTTTCCACAAATAAAAACTTAGTTGCAGACAAAAATAGTATTTCTCTATGTAGCTTGCGATGCACGGACACCGCTGCTTTGAAAGCATAAACACATTTTTCAAAGTTTTCCACCTCTCAAAAACAACTCCAATGTTTACCCCATGGTTTACCCTCGTTTGTTGCCTACTGCGGTCAGACTCGAGTTCCGCCCTTTTGGTCGCACTAGAAACAATTCTATGTTTCTTTGCTTTAGTTTGGGGGTTTGCTGGAGTTTCGGCGCTGCTTGAAGCCGGTCTCTTGTTGTTCTTCGCTGTATCCATCCTCCCACAGTCACCTCTCGTTCTGCAGCTTCACTAATGGCTGCTACAGCTAGCGCGTACAGCTAGCGTGGCTACAGCTAGCGCGGCTACAGCTTAGCGTGAACGCGCATGACGTCATTACGCATTACGCTGCCCCTGGGTGTTCGACCCGAATCCTCAAATTCAAAGCATATAAAGACATGTTTTTAGGCATATAGAGGCAATTGCAGTGAAAATGCCAGGGCTCATTCTACACACCAAGGCATTGCTGGAGAATGTATGTGGAAGAAATTATAATTCTGTATAGTTTTATAAGTGGTGAAACTTCCATATAGCCTCTTTAAGTGCTTAAATCAAGGCCTTGACATTAAGCTTGGTTTAGTATTTCTCAATAAAATGAGTTAACAAGAGTTTGGGAATAAAGTGGCACTAACTGTGGGGAAATGTGAGATTTCATAACACTTTTAAGCAACTTTTGTTAAAGTTAAACTCATCATTCTATCAATGTGCAGAAGCCAGTACTTTTCCCTTGTTTTGTCTATCTGAAGGCCAAGCTACATGGCACCGTGGCAGCTGCTGATTGGAGGACTTCATGCCTCCGCTCTGTATAATACACTTGCATTCTATTGTTTCTGTGATCGTGTGCTTTGATCGTGCTGTCTCTACCATCGACAATAAAACATGTCTTCTGTCTGATTTAAAGACGCGATCCCAGACTATGTCATCTTCTTCAGAAAGAAAACATACAAAATTCCACGCTCAGCCCAAAAAGTCAAATAATGACTCAGAGGGCTCTAATGTGTGAAAAATAATGATTAAAAAAATGCCCTGCTGTGTGTTCTGTTTGATTTGTTCACAACATTTTACTTTTTTGCTCAAATAACATGCATTTTTAAAGCATGGGGTAAATTTAGGTATCTGAGATTCAAATTCAGTTTGAGTTTTGCACTTCGGCAAGAGACACAGTAGAGACTCGGGGAGACACAGGAGCTGGTCCTGAACACGAGTCAAGGACCGCGCAGATGGTTCTGTCCATGGTTCTGTCCACGCGACTAGGGTCCGCATGCGGCACCATGTTACAGATGTGCGTTCGCTGAGCTGTTGTCAAAGTGGCTGTCAGGACAAAATGGGCCACAGCTGCCCCGGGGTCAGAGCAGAGGATGTGAATCGTGTTCAGAAAAGGCGTAATTCCTATTAAAAAACGTCCCAATCACTTTTACTTACCAAAATTCTCCCCGCTGCCGCTTACGTTGGTTGGTCGCGTCCAATTCTTACATTTCTCGCCACAATGCTCCCTGCGCATTTGGTGGTTGCATCCAATTCTTAAATTTCAAAGTACTTTGCTATCTGCTGCCACCTATTGATATAAAAAGTATTACGTGGTTACTCCACAGTCAGCGCTCGCCAATAGTGAATGCAGTTATTTTTAGACAAAGTTGGCGAATTTCTTACGGCACACCAGCCAATATCATACAAAAAGAAAATTAGGCTATGTTTTTCTTATTCACAGGTCTATAGCTCTAGTTATTTGAATGTATTACACAATACATGGAATCTTAAAATGTAATTCACTTTCCTTAAAGCTTAGCGTACATCGGACTGGCAACTGATTATATCCGTCGCATATGAGTTGCTGCCCCGCACACATCGACAATCTGACGAAAACGGGCAACTCCCAGTAGCAGACCAGTCTCGGGAATAACAGCGCGTACATCGACAGCAACTGGCCTCAACTACAGTGTGTTTTCTGACATAAACTGTTGCGGGCTCGCAATACACGCAATACACACACGTTGTCGTAGCGGCGCATGGAGCGCGCACATCGGGTTATATCTCCGAAACTGAGGACAAGTAGTTGCCGAAAAGTAGAACACGGGCAACTGACTGAAACTGGAGACCGACTGATCATCTCCAGTTGTAAGAGCGCGTACATCGACCGATTTCGGCAACTGATCATCTCCATCATCTCCTCTCAGTTGCCAAAAGCCGCCTTGCAACTAGTTGTCCCCAGTTTCTCTGTCGATGTACGCTAGGCTTAACAGATTATGAAGCAAAATATCAGGAAGAGGTACTTGCTCAAAGAAGACGGCAACGTGCAGCTGCTGCTGCTGCTCTATGGATCCTTCTCAACCAGAAGGTCGTGGGTTCAATTCCCACCTCTGCACCTTCTCCACCAACTCCCACTGATGACTGCTGTTGTTGTGTCCTTGGGCAAGACACTTAACCCCACTTTGCCCAAAGCTCCCACTAAAAGATCAAGGCTATGCTCACACTCAGAGAGCAGCCGTCCTCCTGTGGACTCACCACCTGCAGAGGGTCAGTGAGGGGCTGGTGCTATGAGACTTGGGTGGCATCTCTGATTGCCACCCCCCTGACCCAGAAACGGATTAAAGGGTAGAAAATGGATGGATGGAGGGAGTTTTGCACATTGAGAGACTGGAATTCTTTCCCATTCTTCCTTGCAAAACAGCTCGAGCTCAGTGAGGTTGGATGGAGAGCGTTTGTGAACAGCAGTCTTCAGCTCTTTCCACAGATTCTCGATTGGATTCAGGTCTGGACTTTGACTTGGCCATTCTAACACCTGTATACGTCTATTTGTGAACCATTCCATTGAAGATTTGGCTTTATGTTTTGGATCATTGTCCTGTTGGAAGATAAATCTCCGTCCCAGTCTCAGGTCTTTTGCAGACTCCAACAGGTTTTCTTCCAGAATGGTCCTGTATTTGGCTCCATCCATCTTCCCATCAATTTTAGCCATCTTCCCTGTCCCTGCTGAAGAAAAGCAGGCCCAAACCATGATGCTGCCACCACCATGTTTGACAGTGGGGATGGTGTGTTCAGGGGATGAGCTGTGTTGCTTTTACGCCAAACATATCGTTTTGCATTGTGGCCAAAAAGTTTGATTTTGGTTTCATCTGACCAGAGCACCTTCTTCCACATGTTTGGTGTGTCTGCCAGGTGGCTTGTGGCAAACTTTAAACGAGACTTTTTATGGATATCTTTGAGAAATGGCTTTCTTCTTGCCACTCTTCCATAAAGGCCAGATTTGTGCAGTGCACGACTGATTGTTGTCCTATGGACAGACTCTCCCACCTCAGCTGTAGTTATCTGCAGTTCATCCAGAGTGATCATGAGCCTCTTGGCTGCATCTCTGATCAGTCTTCTCCTTGTTTGAGATGAAAGTTTGGAGGGACGGCCAGGTCTTGGTAGATTTGCAGTGGTCTGATACTCCTTCCATTTCAATATAATTGCTTGCACAGTGCTACTTGAGATGTTTAAAGCTTGGGAAATCTTTTTGTATCCAAATCCGCCTTTAAACTTCTCCACAACAGTATCTCGGACCTGCCTGGTGTGTTCCTTTGTCTTCATGGTTCTCTCTGCGCTTTAAACAGAACCCTGGGACTATCAAAGAGCAGGTGCATTTATACGGAGACTTGATTACACACAGGTGCATTCTATTTATCATCATCAGTCATTTAGGACAAAATTGGATCATTCAAAGATCCTCACTGAACTTCTGGAGTGAGTTTGCTGCGCTGAAAGTAAAGGGGCCGAATAATATTGCACGCCCCACTATTAAAAAAGTTTAAATAATCCAATAAATTTTGTTCCACTTCACGATTGTGTCCCACTTGTTGTTGCTTCATGACAAAAATTAAAATTTTATATCTTTATGTTTGAAGCCTGAAATGTGGCAAAATGTTGACAGGTTCAAGGGGGTCGAATACTTTCGCAAGACACTGTACATGACGTATATGCATCTGACAATCTGCGCTGCGTCTTGTGCGACGCAGCGCAGATTGTCAGATGCATTAAAGGGCATGTCTGTAACTTTTTAGGAGCAACCAATTAAGTGCTGTATTTTTTAAATATTGACCCAAGTTTATAGCTGTTAGATGATTAAATATATTTGATTATAACCTGTAAATAAGCTACAACAGAAATCTCCCTCCTCTGGATCCTGATTCTTTGACCGGAATCTTACCGTACTGTAGTCTCCTAAAACCAGCATATTTCCCAGGAGCCTCCACTTCACTAAGAGTGTGTTGTTTTCCTTCATTCAGCTGTGATTTACACTGATAGACAATAATTAATGCATTTAATCATTCAACAATAATTAAAGGAACTTGATCAAATTTACATTTATTTGTGTTTCACGCATAATATCGGTGTATTTGGCCCGCGGCCCACTGGCAATTTCTACTTTGGCCCTTGGAGGCAAAAGGTTTGGGCACCCCTGGCCTAGAATGAGTCTGGTGTGAGTTTGTGAATGGTTGGTAGTGGTCGGAGGGCCACATACTGGTTTCCTCGCTTCTGTCAGTTCCTCAATTTCCCTCATATTGAAAACCATTTACATATGCCCCACCCACCCCAAGGTGCTAAGCACCCCCGAAGGTGAAAGTCTAATATCGCCCCTGCTTTTATTTAAAAGTAATGTCACAAAAGACTATGTGACATTTGTAAATATTATAACGATGGGTAAATATAATATCCATGAAAGCAAATGGAAAATTAACCTGCAAAATATAACACATTTTTTATGTATTGATCCTCTCTGAAAAAACTGAAAGAAACAAATCTGAATGCTGATAAAATTTTGTCTGCTGAAAATCTTTTACTGTATTGAGACATTGGACAGTGTGTCTATCTTATCTTATAGGATGTTTTAACATTCAATGTGAAAGAGGGACCAGAGAGACCACATTAAAATATGAAAAACCACCAATTCGTTATTTCACAAAAAGTATTCATTGACTGTTGCCGTGTGTCGCCACGGCAACAGTCTGTCCACATCTTCTATTACATAGAGTTCTAGAAGACTTTTGGAATGCAAGTTTTTCATATGGTTTCCACGGTTACCTTTATGACACGGGGTTCTATGATATCTCTAAGTTAACACCTCGAGGGAGAGACAGAGCACAGCCGTGGACATCAGTAGAGGGGGTACATTTTACTCTCTTTATTAACGGGATAAAATTTACATCTCTGAACTTTAACACAGCAGGAGGTGTTAGTGCAGACAGCTGTACAGAGAGTAGACCTTATACTGTAACCCAGTGTCTCCCAAAGTGGGGTCCGCGGCCCCCTGGTGGGCCGCGAGGGTACTGCAAGGGGGCCGCGGGAGGCCATAAAAAAAATAAAAAAATAATATAATTATATAATGTTAAAATTATAATGTTTTGTTTGTAATATTAAAATATTTGTGTTCATTATTTGACTTGAATAATCCACTGTAATCATTTTTGTATTACAATGTTTGTAGCAGAGGCCATTTCCCCAAAATAAAATAACCAGAAGAGCCTATTCTTAATGTTGTCTTCTTGGTTATTATTTTGGGGGGCCACGCAGACCCGTCAGATTTTTAAGGGGGCCTCTGTGTCACTGAGTTTGGGAATGGCTGCTGTAACCTATTGATAAAAGTACTTAAGTATGGTTCGCAGAAGCCAGCACCTCATAGAGCAGGGATACTACGGTCCTGACGGGAAACCTGTGGTGAACTACAGGGAAAACCTGCAGACTGTTTTCAAGAACAGAAAAGTTCGTTCTGATCTTACGGTCGCGGCTCAAGAGAAAACCACATCCGTCCAACGCATTCTGTCTGGCTCGTTTTGCTTGCGCGTCTTCCTTTTTGTGGTCTTTATGTATTTATCTTTAGCAACCCCATGTGATAGCTTTAGCTTGCGCTCTGCCCCACAGACTGTAGTCTATAGAGCTACTATAGGAGAAGACGTCCATGGAGCAACTATAAAAGACAGCCTTGTTCTGAAATCTCAATTTACAAACACGGAGAAGAGGAGGATCCTGCCGGTGGAAGATTCACTCTGGAACTTTGCGCTAGGGGGTATGGGGGCTCACGTCATTTTGAGTTGGACGTCGAAAACCGCACCTCGCAGAGTGCGATCCACAAGTAGAGGGTTCGAGGTCAGGGCTCCGGACAGCGTACTCCGAGGGAAGGGTTCCGCACTGGTGCCGGGGGAGTTCTGGCCGATGCAGGGGTCGTCAGGGCAGCTGTTTATTGTTCTGCCCACTCACATCCACATCTCACACGTTACAATCGGACACATTACCGCGGAGCAGTCTCCCAGCGGTGGCATCCCCTCTGCTCCAAAGCACTTCAGGGTCTATGGCCTGAGCCAGTATTACGGGGAGGAGGTGCTACTGGGGACCTTTGTGTATAAGGAGAACAGGGGTTCGTTTCAAATGTTTGAGGTTTCCAAACACAGAGACCTGGCCTTTAAGTACGTTAGGCTTCAGGTGGACAGTAACCATGGCAACAAGCCTTACACCTGTCTCTACAGCGTCAGGGTTCACGGAGACATTCCCTCCGACCCTACACCTTCTGTGTAAGAGACTAATGGCAGGGCTTTGGGCTGGTTCAGCCAGAGGAGAGAGGGGGAGAGGAGGGAGACTGGGGGTAGGGGGGAGAGAGGGAGGGATGACAGGGGGTAGGGGGGAGATAGGGGGAGAGGGGATGAGAGACGCTACAAAAACTGAAGGTCCGTGGCTTCACTTCTGTAATGGATGAAGAGGCGTCAGACTGGGTCCGGACACAGGCTGTAGCTGCTGGTCTTCATCCCAACTCTTCCAGGATCACACCAGGCTGCATTTTCATCCAGGCTTAACCTGTGGTTGATGACATGAATGGGGTGTGGTGTGTTCCTTGTTTTGAGTGAAGGCCTGCAGTCACAGCTCTGATTGAACTGGTCTGATGGTTCTGAGTCTGCTCTGAGTGAAACAAGCTTTGACCTGAAGGAGTAGCATCTGAAACGGGTCCAGAGAAGTCCGTGGTCCAGAGAAGGCCGTGGTTCAGAGGAGGCCGTGGTCCAGAGGAGGCCGTGGTCCAGAGGAGACCGTGGTCCAGAGGAGACCGTGCAGTGAACTGGCAGTGATTTAAACCTTTGGCCTAATGAAGTTAACAGCAGGCCAAATGATCATTACATGTTCCATTTAATGCTTTGCCACGTAACAACTCCTTCAATGCCCTTGCTGATGGAAGGAGGTTTTCATTCAAAATCTCACAACACATGGCTCCATTCATTCTTTTCTTTACACGGATCTCACCTTGGGGTCAAAATGATCACTAGAACGGTGAGCAAAAATCCCAGAACCACACAGGGGGCCGAGTGAATGACATACAGAGAGCTGGGACCAAAGAAACAAAAACTAGCATCAGTGACACACTACGTCAACCAGGACTCAAGCAGGGGACTGCAAGATTTGAGTCCTGGGCGACGTAGTGTGTCACTGATGCTAGTCTCTGTTTCTTTGGTCCCAACTCTCTGCAGGTCATTCACTCGGCCCCCCGTGTGGTTCTGGGATTTTTGCTCACCGGTCTAGTGATCATTTTGACCCCAAGGTGAGATCCTGTGTGAAGCCCCAGATCGAGGGAGATAATCAGTGGTCTTGTATGTTTGCCATTTTTTAATTATTGCTCCCACTCTGGATTTTTTCACTAAGTTGCTTCCCTAATAAAGATTTATTCTTCCCAGCCCAATTTTCTTTCTGGTGTCCTTTGACAACTTGTTGGTCTTGGCCATAGTGGAGTTTGGAATGTGACTGTTCATACTGATAAAGTCCAAACAGGTAGCAGGTGGAGGACAGAGGAGCCTCTTAAAGAAGAAGTTACAGGTCTGTGAGAGACAGACATCTTGCTTGTTTGTAGCTGAGCAAATACTTATTTGCAAATAAATGTGATTTTCTGGATTTTTGTTGTCATTCTGTCTCTAATAGGTGAGGTACACCTTTGATAAAAAAATTGCACAATTGGTGGCTGACTAAATATATTTTGCCCCACTGTACCTTCCACCTAGATTGTCCACTTTCTGTTTAGCCATAATTGGGGCATGGGGGGGTTGGTTAAAGTTGACATCTGCCCTGAATGTTGATGAAAAAAGAATCCGAGACGGCCCACTGCAGGCTACCGAATGTAATGAACCTACAGCTGCAGCGACGGGACCGTGTCATCTCTGATATTTACAGTACAGTGAAGGCGTTTTTTACCGAGCTGGATGAGGAGTGCTCTATTAAAGGAGACACAAGCAGATGCTATTAACACTTTGTACAATGATATACAGTGGGGAGATACTGTCCACACTTTGTCGCCATTGATGTAATAAGACGTCAATTTAAAATAAATAGTTTTTCCATCTTGTTTATTTTTTTGTATGTATTTATTTGAATTTGGGACAGTACATATTCATCAATGTGACTGCAAACAGCGTTAACATAAATATGCTGGAATTAGCACAATAGCTACTGTAAATTGCATCCATCGTCTTAAGGCCGGTAAGAAACACACAAACACACAGTTAGTAAAAGTACAAACAATAAGTCGACAAGCGAGACAGAATTTAAAAGATGAGAGAAAGCCCAAGAAGAGCAGATCATAGAGGGAGCATGACTGGTTTGATTTCAACCAATGTTTGAGGACTCCTTTAAATGTTCGGTAGGTCCCACAGTTTCGAATGTGTTCCGGCAAAGTGTTCCATGATGTTCGCCTTTTGTATGTAAGTCTCCTCTGGTTAGTGCTCTGGTTCTCCACAGTTGTTTTCCTCTCCGTTTGTGTCCCCTGTATCATATATGTCTGGGGATTTGCTGTAAAGTGCCAAACTGCCGTTGTGTCCTTCACCCACATTGCCTAGAATGAGTCTGGTGTGTGTGTGAATGGTTGGTGGTGGTCTGAGGGGCCGATGGCACATACGGGTTGCCTCGCTTCTGTCAGTGTGCCCCAGGGCAGCTGTGGCTACATGTTTAGCGTCTTTGAGTGTCCTGCACTATATAAAACCTGATGCATTATTATTGTTACAACAACTAACTGTTATATCTACACTAGTATTTTATTCATGTAACTTACTCATCATACCAGTAGAGGGTGCTGTAAGCTCTACTGTGAGTACCAGAGCAGCTCACAGCCTCAGAAGTCAGTTGAGGAAAGTCATTAAAAAACGTATTGATGATTTTTTTCAAAGGAATGACGAGGAATCTTGGTGCTGTAATTAATATAGACTTTTTGCTTCATCCAATCCTGTTTCAAACTAAATCAAGGGACAATTAAAACAGGGCAAATTGTGTGCTTAATGATGTGAATGAATGTGATTAATCGTGAGTTAACTTTTAATCAGTGATTAAAAGTCTTTTCCTATCAGTGTCTGAGTGCATCAGCACACTGCAAAAAATTATAAATATGAGGTTTAATTGCTTGAAGGTTTTTGATTTTAATCCGAGCAGCACATTCTGTCTGTTTTAAAACAAGATTTGAAAATGGGACAAAGACATTTAGTCTTTTTTCAATAACTGTTGCTTCATTTTCTCTTTCCAAGGGAGACAATTCTTGTATCTTTTTTAACCCTTGTGTGGTGTTCGGGTCTGTGGGACCTGTTTTCATTTTTTATTAAAAGAAAGATGATACAATTCATTAATTTTTCAAACTGAGACTCACTGGTTTTGGCTCATTTTATGTGAAGAACATATATTAGAATATTTTTTTAATGACCACACACCGTACACCCCCCCTACACATTTCTTATACATAGAAGATGTTTGCGGTCCACTGACCCGGGGCAAATAGAAGTGTGGAAAAAAACCTTGCTCCACCTACCCATACACCCCTAACCATACCATATATAAAAGTTAAAGCATGAGAAACAACATTTCCCACAGACAGGCCATGATCTAAGGAAACGGAAACGTCAGTTGTGGTGATGGTGTGGTCTGACTTCTATTGAACAGGTGGGGGTTGATGCTATAAAAGCTGTAAAAGAATTTGAAAACAAGAAAGTTCAGAACAGTCAGTAAAAGGTAAGAATGAATATTATTTACATTTTATGTTTTAGACTAAAATATTTATTTTTCTCACACCCCTAATAATTGTTGGTACAATTCTACATGCATTTAACAAATACATTTTATTTTGCATTAGATAATTGTACGTTCTTCATTCCATCTGATATCAACGCGACAGCCTCACCAGGTAACTTTATGATGCTAATGTCAGATTTATTAGTATAGAACATTTACAACAACACCAGCTTCACAGGCACAAAAGAAAACAGTATAAAACACATACATATAAAGTGTAAAATGTAAAAGCGCTTTGTGATCCTAGTCTCTGAAAGGCGCTATACAAATAAATTTTACTTACTTACTTACTTAAAATGGTAAAACTCAAAAGTGAAGGAGAGGCATACATGCAAAAAAGACACAATAATTAATATTTGTTTTGATCGTTACAAAAGTATTGCGCACAATAAAGTACTTTCAGGCAGATTCCATTCATTCAGATTCCAATTTTCCATTAATTATTTTTAGACTTTTGTTCAAACCCAGACCCAAGATCAAACCTCCACCAAAACCAGACCTGGACCAAAACCAGACCTGGACCAAAACCAGACCGAGTTCAGACCCAGGCCTTCACCCGAGACCAGACCCAAAACTAGACCCTGACCAACCTGGGTTTATTCCATCAATATATGTGGTCTTTTGTTCAAAACCAGACCCTAGAACACAGCCCAGACCAAAACAAGACGCACGACCCGACCACTGACCAACCCAGACTAGACCCATTTTCAAATGCATTGTTTCACATTAGGAATCGGACCAGTACTCAGACCCAGACAAGGACTAGGACCCAGGATTCAGATCAGCCTGTTTTAATTGTTACAGAATCCATTCCAGACTCAAAGATGATGAGACAGGTTGCCTTTCTGCTGATGATCCTGGCGTCGGCCAGTGGTTTCCTGAAAAAACCCAGAGTGTCACTTACACTCTACCAACAATTCGTCAACTTCTCGACAAAGCACATCATGGTTGACCGAATGCCTGTGGGCAAGTGCTTCAACGTGCTCAAAGAGAAAAGGATCAACCAGGAAGGGCAGAAGTGCAAGAAAATCAACACCTTCATCCATGCACCTCTCGAGGATGTCGTCAAAGTGTGTGAAGTTGGAGAGATGCAGAAGGACGAAATGAAAAAAAGCATAGAAAAGTTCAACATGACAGTGTGTAGCGCGACCAAGCAGGGAAAATTTCCCAATTGTACATATGAGGGCAAGATCATAAAGGCTAAGATCCTCATCAAATGTTTACCAGTGATATCGCTTCCGGTGCATTTCCATGACTCACCCAACAATGGTCATTCAGAAGTATTGTTCTGGTCCGAAAAGTGATTTGTAATGTTGCGTTTGCCAATTTGACCATTTGTGTTTAGTGTCATGCTGATTTCTTTTCAATGCCAAAATAAAAATAAAAAGAATGTTTCAAATATTTGACTTTTCATTTTATCTACTGAAAGCATGATTTTGTGCAGTCTAAGCTAACTGGCCTCCTACATGGTGTCATGATGCAGTCAATAAGATGTCAACCTCTGTCCAAACTTGCAAGAATAAAACATTCTGACCACTGGACAACACCACTGAATTCTACTTGGTGACATGTTTCTATTGGTTAATCAGTATAACTCTGGTTACTTTTGGATTCACAGCAATGAAGTTCTGGGTTCGATTCCACCTCCATCTTAGACACTATATATAATCTGTACAATGATAGTAAACGGTGGGGAGATGCTGTCTACACTTTGTCGCTCTACGCATTAAAGACTTATAACAACAAAGTCTCCAGTCTGGTTTTTCTTGCATTATTAATTCTGACTCTGCTACACCTTAAATCTTACAGGCCAACCGCCTATGAGTATTTTGGGTTTATTCAAGACCATTTCCTTTTTAATGTGAGAGGTGTGAACAGAGACTGTGAACCACTATCAGGTGACACCATTTTGACATTTGGAACAATTTATCTCAACATAAAGGGAATAAGAACAACCATAATTTGATGTGGAGTTTTCCAAAATGCAATGGTAAAACATGCCCTAAAATGGTGATGTGAGGACTTGTTTCCTCCACATATTCTTCTATTCTGTCCCAGTTCATTTAAGTCAATTTGATCATTGTCAGATAAATATTTGTTTCTACTATCTATTTCCTTTTAAAGGCTGTAACTTTCAAACTGAGGATTCAAATACACATGTAAGACAGCCCCCTAATTGTTGTATTTAAACTAGTATTTTATTGATGTAACTTACTCATCTCACCAGTAGAGGGTGCTGTAAGCTCTACCAGAGTACACAAGACCAGCCTCAGAAGTAAGGTGAGGAAAGTCTTTCGAAAACTGATTATTAATGATTTATTGAAGGGAAACTTCTGTAAATTATGTAGACGTGTATAAACATGAAGGGGGCAGGCCTACGGCAATCTTGGTGCTGCAACTAATTACAAAATGTATTCAAAATCAATCTTTATTTTTGCTGAATTGCATTTTTCCTGGTGTAACATGATGGTATACAGTGGTCAGCTCTCCACAGCTCCTCAGATGGTGATGGGATTTCAACCAAAGATCCTGCACAGACATATTATTGTTTCTGTATACTGACTTTTGACTTGACATTTGTTTATTTGTCATGGGAACATTTACTGTCATGAAGTTAGAAGTCACTAACAAAAAAAAGTGAAGATGTGTTTGTATAACTATAGCTTTTGGTTTTACATATATAACAAGTTTGATGCTTCACAGGGCCAACTATCAAAAAAATATATATAAAACCCTCCCCTGGGAATCCTTATGCTGCTTTGGGTACTATTATTAACAGCTTGGAAACTCGGGTCAGAATTTTGACATGGGTTTGGGAACCAATCCCGGAACGACGAAGCTTGAAGTGTCTTTACTGATCCAGCAGATGGGAGTAGACATATTTATCCTCCCTCATGTTTATCTTGCTCAAGTGGCGCAAAGTCTAACCAATTACAGTTCTGCGGCTCCATTTTATTTTTTTCATCTTCACACTCACTTTTTTGACAATCTCACACCTTCTGTATCCTCTGAATACAGCAGTGACGTGACCATAACTTTGCTTGGGCCTCTCTCAAACTTTGATTTGAAGCATGATCTAAGTGTGTGCGTTCTGGAAACTCATCAGCAAATGTGAAGCAGACAGATGCGGGGGTTCTCTGATGTTAAATGTTAAACCTTTTACTTACATACATCATCAATTTCAATCAAAAGAACAGATAATGAAGGAGGACTGCAGTCACAAATTCGGTTCAAACCACTTTATTCGATAAACTCGATGCTATCCAGAGATTTTTCTTCTTTTCTCTTAGTTTTTATAGGAAATTATCCCCATCCCACCTTGAGTCACTTTCTCAGATTTCACATCTTCAACCATTTCACAAGTAAACCCTCCCACTTCCTGATCCAGTGCAACCATGGCAACAAGATAGTCAACAACAACAACTGCCGTCCTCCCGTAAGAGAATACTGTCTGCCAGGTCAAAAAATAGATAGATGGATAGATAGATATAGATTGATAGATTCAGGTGTCCACTCGTAACATTTTGAGTTTACAAAAGTGGCTTTGGTGTGAAATCCCGTTACAACGTCCTGTCCCCATTCAAAATATGGTTAACCACAAACCCTGTGGTGCAGATGCCGGGGTAGAGTCTGTTTACTCTGATCATCCATCTGCATCATTGCAGCCTGTATTCACCAGGGCATCACAGGACATACTTGGGCCTGGTTAGTACTGTGATGGGAGACCTACTGTATGAGTGGAGCGGATGTAAAGTGCCAACCGTTTCTCCCACATTGCCTAGAATGAGTCTGGTGTGTGTGTGAATGGTTGGTGGTGGTCGGAGGGCCACGTATTGGTTGCCTTGCTTCAGTCAGTGTGCCCCAGGGCAGCTGTGGCTACAATAATAGTTTATCACCACTGTGTTTGGAGTGAATGAATGTGAAGTGTCTTTGAGTGTCCTAAAAAGCGCTGTATAAAACGCATTATTAATATTATTTCGCGTCACATTTTAAGATTTGGGACTCATCATCTTGTTCAAAAAGTTTACTATAACTTTGGAGCAAATTGACTTGAAAAAGCTCACCGATTTTTATGTGCAGCATTTGTCAGAAAGTCTTATTGTATTTTGTAAACCATTTGACGTCACTAGTGAGGTCACCTGCCCCCCATTTCACCTCTGCTCTTTTCTTAGTCTGCTATGTTCCCCTGTGTGTGTGGACGTGTGCGTGCATAAGACAGAAGTAAGTGTGAAAGGTTGTATAAATAGGTAGGATTATTAAAATTGTATTTCTGTAACTTTGTTTGTGTTCACTATGTATATTTTTGACTAGTTTGTAATAGTATATTTACGTAATTAGTCTGTAAATAGTTATAGTATAGTTTATATTATTTGCTAATATTGCCTTCACTATTAATAATACTCCTTTCCTGATCGCCTGTTCCACCATATTAGTAGTCTTCCCCTGTTCTCTATAGTTTAGTTTCACTAAGTTACTTTCACTTCGGCCTGTCTCTGCCCTTATTGCTCGAGTGTAATGGGCTCGATACACGGGAGGCGACATCGCATCGCCTCCATTCATTTTCAATGGGACGTGCGCGACATAGCGTCAATCGCTAGCGAGCCTCCTGCTCAGCGATGGGCGAAAAACGTGCGTGTGAAATCCTCCCGCTCGTGCATGTATCGTGCACGCGCAGGTCAGCGACGCGATCCCAGAAAGTTGAAATCGGCTCAACTTGCCGCATCGCGCCCCGTCTGTCATGTTATCTGAGCGACAGCGTTGAGTTTCGCCGATCGCTCTCATTTGTCGCCTCCCGTGTGTCGAGCCCTTAAACCTGTCATCTCGGCGCGACTGCAGAACACGCGGCCGCCTCTAGTGTGTTGGCATAGTGCAGCCACTAGAGGGAGCCACAAGACCGCTAATTTCTCTCAGATCCCTCACCTGTTTCTGTGTATCTGTTAATGCCCTGAATCTTTGTAAATAGTTATTTTATACGTTTAGATTCGTTTTGTGTTATTATTATAATATTTTATTATATATGTAAATATTGCAAATATTTTTACCAACTTTATGTAAATTCTAATGTTCGTTTGTACTTGTTCTTGTTCCAGACCAGACGCTAACCACACACGCTAACTCACCCCACCCATGATCCACCCATGCACTATCCATTCCCACCTGTAACTGCTTCCATATCCACAAACAATTTCCCCATCTGGATGTACCAGCCTTCTCCGTGCCCTTCTCTCTGACCGGAGCCCCTTTTACAGTGCAGGTGCTCAGATCAGCACACACCAGAGTGTCCCTCTCTATCACAGCATTTGTATATTTATATATGTAGACAGACAGTAGACTTGAGTGCAGACGAGGAGGAGGGAAGCCCTTCACCCTTCAAAGAAACAAGTTGACACCAAAGATTTTCCACTGTGACCATATGAAGCTGAAAAGAAACCAATCATAAACCATTTTATTATCACTTCATGCAAACAGTTCATCACCAAGATCATGTGGTCCGTGGTATTTGCAGCACTTTCCTTCCAAACAGTCCGTAAGTCAGAGATTCACAGATCCTGACCATTGTTGGATTATTATTATTTAACCTACATTTGTTTTGAATCCTTTATTTGTGACTCATGCCGTCGGAGAAACAGTGACTCTGACCTGTCCACGTTCTGACAAAATGGGGGAAACGCCAACATTTTACTGGATCAGAGTTTTGTCGGGAAATTTGTTTGATATTTTAGGAGGAACTTACTCATTTCAATATGATAAAGAAATTAAAACTTCTCGCACCACGGCAAAACAAGGACAAGGAACCTTTGATTTGATTATACATTCGTCCACTCTTCAAGACACAGGATTTTACTACTGTGTGAAAGTATCTCTACTTGATATGAAGCTTTCGCGCAAGTTCACCCTGGTAGACCCAGCTTCTGCTGCCCAGCTCCTCCAGGCCTGCTCTCATCCTCGGCTCATCGCACAGCAACACCCACTTCCAGTCAACCAATGACCGCCAGGCCAGCGTGTTAAAAGCCGGAGACACCCACTTCCCGGCCTTCTCAAGCTTTGCATCCTCTGCCGCCCCACCTCCTCCTTCTCCCGTTTCGAGCGTGCTTGCCTGCTGCCTCTGCGGTCACCAGTGCCTAGGCCCTGGGGGGGATCTCTATGCGCTCAACAGCACCGCTCCGGGGCCTAGGGCGCCAAACATGCTTTAATAAAATACTTAAAGCTGTATTCTTGTGTCGTGGGTCTCTCCAGCGTGAAATTAAATTAGTATTTGGAATATTTCTAAAGGTTAAGGGTAAGCCACTTTTATAGTTAGACATTGTTGAGATACTCACTGCAGACTTTTCTCTTCAGACTCAGAGATGAAAGTGCTGAGTCCTGTGGATTCTGGAGACTTGGTGGACGTCGAGTGTTCGGTCCAGATGGATGCTCAGTGTTTTGAGGAGCACATGGTTTGGTGGTTTGGATCTGGACCGGACTATGGTTTGGTCTGGACTGAGAAGAACAGCTCTGCTCAGTGTGACAGCAGTCCTGCTCCTCAAACATGTTTCTACACTTTCCCCAAAACCCTGAACGCCTCTGACTCCGGCTCCCTCCACTGTGCTGTGGCCGCATGCGGACGTGTTCTCTTCGGAAACGCAACCAAAGTCATTGTCAAAGGTAATGTAACTGTTTTGTGTATTGTGCAATTTGTCACACTCAAAAAGCATGAATTGTTATTACAGAAGAGAAATCAAGTGTCCTTATCGCTCTGGCCGTCAGTGTCATGTGTATAATAGTCCTCATTTATTTCATCAAGAGAAATGGCCTCTGTTTCCATGGTAATTTAAGTTCCAATTGTTTTAATCAAAGGTCATGCATTGTGTTCTAACTGTGTATTTCAAAAATATAAAATCCCTCAGTTGTATGCACAGTTAAACAGAACTGTTTTTAACCTGGTTTTAAACATTGTCAGAGAGGAGGCCTGTCTCACATCTTCAGGAAGATTGTTCCAGATTTTAGCAGCATGAATCTGAAAAGCAGCCTCCCCATGTTTAGTTCTGACTCTGGGGACTAACAGGAGTCCAGTCCCTGTGCTCCTCAGAGTCCCAGCAGGAGTCCAGTCCCTGTGCTCCTCAGAGTCCGGGCTGGTTCATATGGTACTAACATGTCACTAATATATTTTGGAGCGAGGCCATGGAGAGACTTGTGCACAAGCAGAGCTCACATGCCGGTTTGTTTACAACAGCGGCCGCCTGGCGCTGGCCTACGTCGCAAGATATGACGCACTACGTTAACAGAAATGTTTAAATTGAATATTACTTATGCACAATTTTACAGCATTTAAAAACGTTAAGAACGTTTTTCCTTCTACAGAAGGAAAAAGACGCATGCACCTCCGGAGCCGCAGGTTGCCGACTCCTGGTTTATACAGTATGTGGAAGCAAATACTGTAGAGGATCAGGATATGTGCAGTTTCAACAATAAAATAAAATGCAATAGTCTACATTACAAGAGGGTAATACACATGTCTCAGAGTGAGGGAGGTGGACACAGACAACACTATTGTTTGTTACAGGGATGAGAATTGGTCAAAAAAGACTGAAATGCATATTGTCAGCCATTTGCTGGCTCTAAATCTGTTTAATTTGTTCACAACATATTACTTTTGGGCTCAAACATGAACTTTTAATGCAATGCAAAATTTAGGTATCAGAGCTTTGAGAGGAGAGGGGAGACGCGGACTGTTTCCTGCAGCAGTGCATTTATTGGGTGCACAGATTACTCAAAGACACGCATGGTCCTGTGCGCGTTTATGGGGTTGGGTACATGGCGTTGGGTACACGTTGAGGCTGCGCGCTCAGCCACAACACGGTGGAGCGGCTGCGAGCGTCTGGACGCTCACAGCCTCTCGCAGCCGCATTACAAAGCGCCGCAGATGCCCCGGAACACTGCGGCCCGCTGAGGTGGCGGAATCCCGTTCGAGTACATACAGCAGGTGCCCCGCGGATACGCGCGCCCCGCTCGGACAATTCTCAACGGATTTACACTTCTCATAAACATGTGTTTTATATGAGGCAGACAGACCGGCCCAAATATGGGCATCGGCCCTTTGGGCATTGCCCGGTACGCCCGATGACCAGTCCAGCCCTGTTCGCTGGCATCCTTGAGCTTGGACTACAAATTCGAAGTGATGCACAGTGGAGGAGGGCTGGGCCGAAGTGTTTTGTTAGACGCCCATGCCCTTATATAGCAGTCTCGCTGCAAATACTGTGACGTAATAATTCTAAACACGTAATAGAGAATGGCAAAATCAGAACTGGTTGAAAAATCTTACCTAAACAGAATATGAAGTGTTCTCTGCAACCCATGAAGAGACTGATTTCAACTTTTTTGCACTTCTAGAGGCTCCAACTACACAACATCAGGCATTTAAGACACAAAAAGTGGATTTTTCATGATATGTCCCCTTTAAATATGACACTGTATGGCCAAACGTTCAGTTAACTGTCTTATGCAATACTTAGATGTGCCACAAGGGGGCGAAAGAGCAACATGAGTAAAGGTGCGTTCAGACCAAACGCGTCTTGAGCATCCAAAGCGTCGGGTTTACATTGACATAACATGGGGGACGCGCGTCTAGGAGCGTCAAGAGATCACGCGGCGCGTCACGCGCCTCCCGAGCAGCGCGTCTTTGAGCGTTTCGCGCGGCGCGTTTTGAGATTTCGAGCGTCTTGACACGCGTGAAGCGCGACAATGTTGAACTTTTTTGGAGAAGACACGAGCGTCTACCAATCAGGAGCCTCCTCCAACAGTGACGTGGTAACGCATTTCAGGGCAGGACCGATGGGGACGACTACACAACAGCTATGAGGACAAGCTGTGCTGTTAGCCCATGAGCCCTGCAGACTATAACCACCGTGACATTGAGGAGGGCTAGTGAGGAGGTTGGTGTCTCTGGTAAGTTATTTAAACTTTTCACAATCGCTAATACCTCCCTGCACAAAATCTGTAATGTCACAGGTAGAAACAAACCCACAGATTACATATTAAAGCTACACAGAGGAAACAGTCCATGGAGACAGCAGCTGTAGTATTCTAACATGTAGTAAACACTGTTATCTGTATTCATATAAAATAGATTGTGTATATAATTTATAATCCCATACTAAGACTGGGAATACTGTATAACTATTAAAATGTACTGTATATATATGGCTTATTATGAAGCACTTTAGTCTGATAAATATAATGATGAAATAAGAGCACATTATACAGATGTTTCTTTTGTCATTAATAAAGGACATTTGCAGATGACAGTCTCACTTCCAAAAGGTTTAAAGTGGTTAGCCACGCTCCTAAGTTTTATTTGTGTGCAATATTTCCAATATATTATTCTTCTGTTACTCCTCAGTGTCTGTTTCTCCTGCTGTGTACCTCTAATATTAAATACAGGAAGGATTTCTGTATTTTATTTTGAGGTGTCCATGTTTTAACATGATGTTTGTGTTCTTTTTCAGAGACTTTTGGTGAAATGGAACTCAGACTTTCTCTGACAGCAACAAAATCACACGGCATCGTTTCTCCAGCTTTACCTCCATCACCTCCTGCTTCACCTCCATCACCTCCTGCTTCACCTCCATCACCTGCTTCACTGCGGATTAACAATATGAACTGCAACAAACATATTTTCATGTTTATTTAATCATCAGTCTTGAATAGTTAGAACAGTGGGATCTGCGACGAGGAGCAGCAGCAGCAGCAGGAGTAGCAGCAGGAGCAACAGCAGAGTCCTGGGCGTCTGCCTCTGACACCTTCATAGAGAGCCTGGAAATAAAAAATAAAAAATAAAACTTGTTGGTGTTATTATAATTTATTTTTTTGTGTCTGAATTGTAAAGAGTCATGAAAAATAAGGTATTATTTACACAGGTACATATTTGTCAGCAGTACTTATACTTCTAATTGAATACATTCAACTCTATAATCTGATCAGTGACAGTCTGTTGCTTTTCATGACTTCAAAAAGAGCAGTTCTAGGCCTTTCCTGTGTTCAACTGCTTTTTACTGATGTTCGTCATAATACAGATCCATGGATGTGCTTATTATTATTATAGATCCATGGATATTCCTTTTTCATCAGAAAACACCGGTTATTACATTTATGTAAGTGATGCACAAACGAGGGCCATAGCAAATAAATCAATCATATATCATTTATGATAATGGTCAAAAAAGGTCAAAAAAGACTGAAATGCATATTGTCAGCCATTTGCTGGCTCTAAATCTGTTTAATTTGTTCACAACATATTACTTTTGGGCTCAAACATGAACTTTTAATGCAATGCAAAATTTAGGTATCAGAGCTTTGAGAGGAGAGGGGAGACGCGGACTGTTTCCTGCAGCAGTGCATTTATTGGGTGCACAGATTACTCAAAGACACGCATGGTCCTGTGCGCGTTTATGGGGTTGGGTACATGGCCACGTTGAGGCTGCGCGCTCAGCCACAACACGGTGGAGCGGCTGCGAGCGTCTGGACGCTCACAGCCTCTCGCAGCCGCATTACAAAGCGCCGCAGATGCCCCGGAACACTGCGGCCGCTGAGGTGGCGGAATCCCGTTCGAGTACATACAGCAGGTGCCCCGCGGATACGCGCGCCCCGCTCGGACAATTCTCAACGGATTTACACTTCTCATAAACATGTGTTTTATATGAGGCAGACAGACCGGCCCAAATATGGGCATCGGCCCTTTGGGCATTGCCCGGTACGCCCGATGACCAGTCCAGCCCTGTTCGCTGGCATCCTTGAGCTTGGACTACAAATTCGAAGTGATGCACAGTGGAGGAGGGCTGGGCCGAAGTGTTTTGTTAGACGCCCATGCCCTTATATAGCAGTCTCGCTGCAAATACTGTGACGTAATAATTCTAAACACGTAATAGAGAATGGCAAAATCAGAACTGGTTGAAAAATCTTACCTAAACAGAATATGAAGTGTTCTCTGCAACCCATGAAGAGACTGATTTCAACTTTTTTGCACTTCTAGAGGCTCCAACTACACAACATCAGGCATTTAAGACACAAAAAGTGGATTTTTCATGATATGTCCCCTTTAAATATGACACTGTATGGCCAAACGTTCAGTTAACTGTCTTATGCAATACTTAGATGTGCCACAAGGGGGCGAAAGAGCAACATGAGTAAAGGTGCGTTCAGACCAAACGCGTCTTGAGCATCCAAAGCGTCGGGTTTACATTGACATAACATGGGGGACGCGCGTCTAGGAGCGTCAAGAGATCACGCGGCGCGTCACGCGCCTCCCGAGCAGCGCGTCTTTGAGCGTTTCGCGCGGCGCGTTTTGAGATTTCGAGCGTCTTGACACGCGTGAAGCGCGACAATGTTGAACTTTTTTGGAGAAGACACGAGCGTCTACCAATCAGGAGCCTCCTCCAACAGTGACGTGGTAACGCATTTCAGGGCAGGACCGATGGGGACGACTACACAACAGCTATGAGGACAAGCTGTGCTGTTAGCCCATGAGCCCTGCAGACTATAACCACCGTGACATTGAGGAGGGCTAGTGAGGAGGTTGGTGTCTCTGGTAAGTTATTTAAACTTTTCACAATCGCTAATACCTCCCTGCACAAAATCTGTAATGTCACAGGTAGAAACAAACCCACAGATTACATATTAAAGCTACACAGAGGAAACAGTCCATGGAGACAGCAGCTGTAGTATTCTAACATGTAGTAAACACTGTTATCTGTATTCATATAAAATAGATTGTGTATATAATTTATAATCCCATACTAAGACTGGGAATACTGTATAACTATTAAAATGTACTGTATATATATGGCTTATTATGAAGCACTTTAGTCTGATAAATATAATGATGAAATAAGAGCACATTATACAGATGTTTCTTTTGTCATTAATAAAGGACATTTGCAGATGACAGTCTCACTTCCAAAAGGTTTAAAGTGGTTAGCCACGCTCCTAAGTTTTATTTGTGTGCAATATTTCCAATATATTATTCTTCTGTTACTCCTCAGTGTCTGTTTCTCCTGCTGTGTACCTCTAATATTAAATACAGGAAGGATTTCTGTATTTTATTTTGAGGTGTCCATGTTTTAACATGATGTTTGTGTTCTTTTTCAGAGACTTTTGGTGAAATGGAACTCAGACTTTCTCTGACAGCAACAAAATCACACGGCATCGTTTCTCCAGCTTTACCTCCATCACCTCCTGCTTCACCTCCTGCTTCACCTCCATCACCTGCTTCACTGCGGATTAACAATATGAACTGCAACAAACATATTTTCATGTTTATTTAATCATCAGTCTTGAATAGTTAGAACAGTGGGATCTGCGACGAGGAGCAGCAGCAGCAGCAGGAGTAGCAGCAGGAGCAACAGCAGAGTCCTGGGCGTCTGCCTCTGACACCTTCATAGAGAGCCTGGAAATAAAAAATAAAAAATAAAACTTGTTGGTGTTATTATAATTAATTTTTTTGTGTCTGAATTGTAAAGAGTCATGAAAAATAAGGTATTATTTACACAGGTACATATTTGTCAGCAGTACTTATACTTCTAATTGAATACATTCAACTCTATAATCTGATCAGTGACAGTCTGTTGCTTTTCATGACTTCAAAAAGAGCAGTTCTAGGCCTTTCCTGTGTTCAACTGCTTTTTACTGATGTTCGTCATAATACAGATCCATGGATGTGCTTATTATTATTATAGATCCATGGATATTCCTTTTTCATCAGAAAACACCGGTTATTACATTTATGTAAGTGATGCACAAACGAGGGCCATAGCAAATAAATCAATCATATATCATTTATGATAATGTGTGCATTGTTTACATACAATATGACTTTGTAAAAACGAATGATTACTGCCTATACAATTGTTATAATAGAGAAAGTCCGTACCAAAAGCCTCGGACTTTCAGAATGAAGCTTGTGAGAGCTCCACTGAGGTGTCCCCGCGTTGAGACGCTCTTTCTCGGCTTGAGCACTTCCTGACCCCCGCTCTCTGCACTGGAGAAAAGTCCGACAATGTTCTATTTGATCACCAAACAGACCTCCGATATGACAATAGAGGGGGGTATTTCTCGCCTCAAATGTTATTAGAATTAACTTTTATGTCCTAATTAAAGCGTATTTTACACTTTTTACCTTAATCCTGGCCCCCGTGTCCTTCCCTCTCCGAGTTGTGTTGGCAACAGAGCAGGCCTGCCTCAAAACGCTCTTCCTTGACGCGCTTCCAGAACGCTGCCCTCTAGTGTCCTGGACGCGTGTGACGCGCCTCCAAGATGCTCTGTGACAGCGTCTGCCACAATTTGTCACAAGCGTCCCAAGACGCGCGTCAGACGCGATTTTGCCGAAGAAAACGCGATTGGTCTGAACACACCTTTAACCCTGCTGTTGATGAGGACAAGACAAACTCATATTTGGTCTCCTGTTTTCCTTTCTCAGGGTTTACAATTCTCACCCCTCTTGGGCTCGAGAGGGCAACATGTTCATAATGTAATTTGGCACATTTTATTTGTTTACGTATGTTTGAAAGACACTGTGGAGAGTCTAAGGACAGTGGTGATGATCCAGGACACGCAACATTCAACAACATTTATGATCATCTATTTACATTTATGACATTGGGCTCTGTCCCTTAAGGACCAATGTCTCTGTTTGGTTTTTATCATTGCATTTCCTGTGTTTGAACTGTTTGATTCTCTAATCTGTGTGGACGAGTCGAAGGTTTTGTAAAATCCTCTGAGATAACTACTGTTGTGATTTAGGTATGAAAGATTTTTTGTGTCAGATTTTTAATTTTTAATGAGTTTTAATAATCCCATCAGATATTGAACTTGAAATGGACCTGAATTCATCTATTTGAATGTTTTAACATCTTGAATATTTTTGTCAGCAAATTTCAGTCACTGATTATCAATTTAATAATGTTTTTAATGTGAAAATGTAAAAAAAAAATGATGCATATATTTTCGCCGAGAATAAATACAATGGAGAAAAATTGGCATGACACATCTGGTGTTCTGACCAGTTCTGTGCCCGGTCAGTTAGTCTGCACATGCAAAAGTGAACTCTGTTTTCTCTTCACAGAAGTTGCTGTCTCTCCGTTACTATCAAGCAACCTATCTGCAGGGTCAAAAGTGTAGGAAGGTGATGTCACATGTTACTACTGCACGCCTGTTCTCTGAAGACTGTGTCATGAACAGGACAGGCATGACACTATGACCCAAATGTCCTATTTTTAACGACAGGTGATATGTACTTAAATCTCAAAATAAAGCCGAGAAGTTCAGTTAGTTTAGTTTAGTTTGGTCTAATGACATTTTGAGTTTACGAAAGTGGCTTTGGTTTAAACTCCCTCTATAACGTCACATTTCAAAAGAAGAATGGTCTAATATGGGTTAAACACCAACTCTACGGTGCAGAGGCCTGACTAAAGTCGTCTCTTTACTCCAAACAGGCCGTACATCCTACTGTTCACCTGGACCCGCCTCCTGCCTTCTATCTGCTTTACTCAGCAGTCTCCTCCACACGGCTTCCTCTGAATGGAGGTAGGCCGTCCACATCATTGCAGCCTGTATTCACCAGGGCGTCACAGGACACTTTCCCATAGACCTCGATGTTAACAGAAACAGCTCGTCCTCATTTCACAGGGAACAGTTTTCTCAAAGAGTGGCTTGTGGGGGATTGCAGTCTTCTTTGTCATCATGAACTTTTTTTCTTTCCAGAGATTTGCGCAACAAACTTATCTTGGACTCGTCCATTCTAATCAGAGGTGTCATTGTAGAGTCAGGAGAGTTAGCGCCAAACTTATTAAGAAATTAAGATTAAGAGATCCTTTATTCGTCCCACAGTGGGGAAATGTCACTGTTGCACCAGTTCCAGAACAGTAGGAATGAGGAAAGAGCTCTACCTTTAGCAACAAAAAGAGACAAGGATAGAATCTCTGTCTTTGGCATAATGAGTAAAAATTAAATAAAGCCTGGCTCAAGCCAGATCCCTTCAGGCCTGTGAAACTGTGCAGGGCAGGGCCTGGTTAGTACTGTGATGGGAGACCTCTGGGAACATCAGGTGCCACAGTGGGGCAGCTGCGGCTGTAAAGTGCTAAACTATCATTGTGTTCTTTTAGGCAAGACACTTCACCCACATTGCCTAGAATGAGTCTGGTGTGTGAGTGAAAGGTTGGTGGTGGTTGGAGGGTTGATGGCACATATTAGTTGCCTTGCTTCTGTCAGAGTGCCCCAGGGCAGCTGTGGCTACAATGGTAGTTTATCATCACTGTGTATGGAGTGAATGAATGATGATGTGTGAAGTGTCTTTGAGTGTCCTCAAAAGTGCTATATTATCTTTATGTAATTAGTTATTATCACATTTTAAGATTTGGGACTCATCTTGTTCAACAAAGTTACTATAACTTTGGAGCCAATTCACTTGAAAAAGCTCACAGATTTTCATGTACAGCATTTGTATATTTATATATGTAGACAGACAGTAGACTTGAGTGCCGACGAGGAGGAGGGAAGCCCTTCACCCTTCAAAGAAACAAGTTGGCACCAAAGATTTTCCACTGTGACCATATGAAGCTGAGAACAAACCAATCAGAAAGAGCTCCTCCCTTTGATGTCAATATAATAATGAGAGAGACACCATTTTATTATCACTTCATGAAAACAGGTCGTCACCAAGATCATGTGGTCCGTGGTATTTGCAGCACTTTCCGTCAGAACAGTCCGTAAGTCACAGATTCACAGATCCTGCTCATTGTTGGATTATTATTATTTAACCTACATTTGTTTTACAGAATGTTTGGTGAATCCTTTATTTTTGACAAGAACTCATGCCGTCGGAGAAACAGTGACTCTGACCTGTTCACGTTCTGTCAAACTGGGGGAAAGGCCAACATTTTACTGGATCAGAGTTTTGTCGGGAAATTCGCTTGATATTTTAGGATCAACTCCCTCATTTGATTTTGATAAAGAAAGTAAAACTTCTCGCACCACGGCAAAACAAGGAAATGGAACCTTTGATCTGATTATACATTCGTCCACTCTTCAAGACACAGGATTTTACTACTGTGTGAAAGTATATCTACTTGATATGAAATTAGTATTTGGAATATTTCTAAAGATTAAGGGTAAGCCACTTTTATAGTTAGACATTGTTGAGATACTTACTGCAGACTTTTCTCTTCAGATTCAGAGATGAAAGTGCTGAGTCCTGTGGATTCTGGAGACTCGGTGGACGTCGAGTGTTCGGTCCAGATGGATGCTCAGTGTTTTGAGGAGCACATGGTTTGGATCTGGACCGGACTATGGTTTGGTCTGGACTGAGAAGAACAGCTCTGCTCAGTGTGACAGCAGTCCTGCTCCTCAAACATGTTTCTACACTTTCTCTAAAACCCTGAACGCCTCTGACTCCGGCTCCCTCCACTGTGCTGTGGCCGCATGCGGACGTGTTCTCTTCGGAAACGCAACCAAAGACATTGTCAAAGGTAATGTAACTGTTTTGTGTATTGTGCAATTTGCCACACTCAAAAAGCATGAATTGTTATTACAGAAGAGAAATCAGAGGAATTGTCCATTTTAAGGAAGATTGTCATTATCCTCGGTGTCGCTCTGGCCGTCAGTGTCATGTGTATAATAGTCCTCATTTGTTTCATCAAGAGAAATGGCCTCTGTTTCCATGGTAATTTGAGCTCCCATTGTTTTAATCAAAGGTCATGCATTGTGTTCTAACTGTGTATTTCATAAACATATTGGTGACGAAAGAGTCGGTGATGGACAAACAATGTCGTTGGTAAGACGTACTTTATGACGATAACCAACATGCAGAATATTTACCACTGTATTCTTTTGTAGAGAGAGGCTGAGGTGATTTACTCTGACCCCAAGTGCAACAAGAGCACAGCTGACCGCTCCCAGCGCAGAGCAGTGAAGGCAGAGGAACATGTTCTCTACTCAGACGTCAGAGACAAACTGTAAAAGCAAAGTTCTCACAGAGCCACAACCCTCTGCTTGGAGGCCCCATGGCTACTTCAACCCTGCTTTGTTTATGCTTCTATCTGTTTCCTTCCACTTTACGACCAGACTTCCCCGTTACATGTTATAACTGTTAAGACTGGAATAAACTCCCCACATTCATACGATCAGTTATGTCTTTTGGTTCATTTAAGGTTTAGTTATTTAGGTTCCTTAAAACTCCTTGTCACTAATGTTCTGTATTCTGTTTGTGTGTCATTATAGTTAAGTTTTACTTTGTCTCTTCCTAAATGTTTACTTAGTCTTTTCTTAAGTAAACTTCTTTTAGTCTTTTAGAAAAACTTCAATAAACCACCATCAGTTTGTCTTAAGATGTACATTTAAATAGTAAGCATTGTTCAGAACACAGCAGCACGGCCCCTCTCTCTCTCCTCTTTCATCCCCCCTCCTTGTTTGAGTTGGTGATGTTTGTTATAAATGTAACATCATGTTTTTCAAAAATGCGGTCATCACATTGGGGTATTTTGAGTCCCTAAAGTGAAGATTTTGCAGAATATATCACCATTAATAAAATGGCATCAAATATTGTATGGACTGTTTGTGAATGTAATCTGTTAAACATTTACTCACTCAGGGTGAGATCTACCACTGTCTTAAACCAAATTCATATCAACACATATTTTCACCACCAAAATCCACCCACACTCAATAAGGTCATGCACTTTACAGTTTTGAATGTTTAGAGTGTTGCTGATGGCTGCGGCACATGAAAATCTTTCCACCAGTAATAATAATAATAATAATACATCAGTTTTATATAGCGCTTTTCAAGAACTCAAAGACACTTCACAAATTCATGACACAAACACACACGTTTAGACAGACACACAAACTAAAAATCTAAGAGTGAGGAAGAAGGGTAGAGAGTTTAAACTAAGAGTCAAATGCTCGGAGGAAAAGGTGAGTTTTGAGCTGTTTTTTGAAGGAGTTTAGAGAGTCCGAGTTTCTGAGATGGAGGGGGAGGGAGTTCCAGAGAGTGGGAGCAGAGATGGCGAAAGCTCGATCCCCCAAGGTTCGGTGCTTGGATTTGACAGTGGGAGTGAGGAGATGTGAGTCTGCAGATCGGAGTCGGCGGGAGGGACTGTAGGGCTGTAGAGGTTCAGTGAGGTAAGGAGGGGCGAGGTTATGGAGGGCTTTGTAGGTGATGAGGATTTTGAAATGGATGCGCTGTTTAACGGGGAGGCAGTGGAGTTTTTGAAGGACAGGGGTGATGTGCTCTCTGGAGCGGGTCTGAGTGAGGAGGCGGGCGGCGGAGTTTTGGACATATTGTAGTTTTTGGAGATCAGATGAAGGAAGGCCATATAAAAGACTGTTGCAGAAATCGAGTCTGGAGGATATGAATGCATGGATCAGGGTTTCAGCAGCGGTGGAGGAAAGATATGGGCGAAGACGGGCAATGTTTTTAAGATGAAAGAAGGCAGTTTTGGTGATGTTGCGGATGTGGGGCTTGAAGGAAAGGGTGGGATCAAGAATGATTCCGAGGTTTCTGATCTGAGCAGAGGGTGAGATGGTGTGGCTGTCGATGGAGAGTGTGAAATGCTTGGTATTGGAAAGGAGGGACTTGGGGCCGATAATAATAATTTCTGATTTTTTGCAGTTGAGTTGGAGGAAATTGGTGGACATCCAGGATTTTATTGCGGATATGCAATTTGTGATGGAGGAGATGGTGGCAGGGGTTATGGATTTGGCTGAGAGGTAAAGTTGAGTGTCGTCTGCATAGCTGTGGAAATTGAAACCGTGCTGGTGGATGATGTGGCCAAGGGGGAGCATGTAAAGAATGAAAAGGAGGGGACCAAGCACCGAGCCTTGAGGTACTCCGTGGATGACCGGGATGCAGCGGGATGAGCAGTTGTTGATGGCGATGTAGTGAGATCTGTTGGAGAGGTAGGATGAGAACCAGGAGAGTGCAGAGCCGGTAATGCCAGTGGTGAACTGGAGACGGTGGAGGAGGATGGAGTGGTCAATAGTGTCGAAGGCGGCGGAGAGGTCAAGGAGTAGCAGGATGGAGAGGGAGCCAGAATCTGAGGTGAGGAGGAGGTCGTTGATGACTTTGAGCAGTGCCGTTTCAGTGCTGTGTTGGGAACGGAAACCGGATTGAAATTTGTCAAAGAGGGAGTTGGAGTTGAGATGGTTGTTGAGTTGAGCAGCGACAGATCGTTCGAGGATTTTAGACAGAAAGGGAAGGTTGGAGATGGGGCGAAAGTTGTTGGGGTCGTCAGGATCCAGGTTTGGTTTTTTGAGGATGGGTGTGATGGTTGCCATCTTGAAGGCGGGGGGCACGGTACCAGAGGTGAGAGACGAGTTGATTATTTCTAAGATTAGGGGACTGAGAAACGGGAGGCATGATTTGACGAAAGACGAAGGGATGGGGTCCAGGGGGCAAGTGGAGAATTTAATATTTGTAAATAACTTTTGGAGATCTGGTTCTGAGATAGGTGAGAGGTGGGAGAGGGGGCTTACAGTTCGGGGAGAGGGGTCAGGTATGACAGGAGCGGGGGTTTTGGTGAGCTGCTGGTGGATGTTGTCGATATTGGATTTGAAAAAAGTAAGAAAGATGTTGCATTTTTCTGTGGTAAAGGATTGAGTTATATTGTCCGGTGGTTTAAGAAGTTTGTTGACTGTGGAAAACAGGGTGCGGGGATTGGAGGAGCCAGAGGTGATCATTTCGGTATAGAAAGCAGTGCGGGTTGTGGAAAGAGCAGATCTGTAGAGGAGAGTGTGGTCATTGAGGGCTTGGAGATGAACAGTGAGGCCGGTTGTATTGTGAAGGCGTTCAAGTTGACGGCGTTGTTTTTTGAGGTTGCGTAGCTTTGTGGTGTACCATGGTGCAGAACGGGTGAAAGTGACAGATGCGGTTTTGATAGGAGCCAGGGTGTCTAAGCAGGAGGAGAGTGTGCTGTTGTAGTAAGATACCAGGTCAGGAGTGTTTGCGGGAGAGGTGAACTCTGATGTTGATAGGGTTTGGGATAAGTGGGTTGAGAGAGTGGTGGAACAGAGGGAATTTAGGTTGCGGAAAGAGAGAGTGCGGGTTTGCTTGATGTGGGGGTTAGGGATGTTGATGTGAAATGATAAGGCCAGGTGGTCTGATATTGCAAGGTTTGTATGAGAGAGTGAGTCAATGTGTAGGCCAGTGGAGCAGATCAGGTCCAAAATATGGCCACGGGAGTGGGTGGGAAAGTCGACGTGCTGTGTGAAGTTAAAATTTTGCAAGATGTCCAGGAAGTCTGTGGAAACTGTGTTGTGTGCAGAGTCAATGTGTATGTTGAAGTCCCCGAGAAGTAAAATGGAAGATGAGACCGTACAAAGATGTGTGATGAATTCCGATAGTTCTGAAAGAAAGGATGGATTTGGTTTGGGAGGGCGGTAAATTATTGAAATAACCAGAGGGGAGGGGCCAAGGAGTTTGAATGACAGTTGTTCAAATGAGAGAATGGCTGGAATGGGGAAGGACTTGAGTTTGAGGGATTGCCGATGGATTGCGGCAATACCCCCTCCGCGGCCACTAGTGCGTGGTTGGTCAATGTATGAAAAACCCTGTGGAGTGGCTTGGTTGAGTGAGAAATAGTCCAGGGGTTTTTGCCATGTTTCAGTGATGCAGAGTAAGTCCAGTTGTGTGTCCGTGATGAATTCATTTAGTATGTGGCTTTTGTTGTTTAAGGATCTTGTGTTGAGGAGCGAGAGTTTGAGGGGCTTTTGTTGTGAAAGAGTCAGGGCGGAAGTGGAAATGGGCCGTAGGTTATGTATGTTAACTTGACGTGCGTTCTGATGACGCGCAGAGCTGAAAGCGGAAGCGGAGTTTACCCTCAGACGGTGAAACTTAAGCCTGGTTCACACGAGACGATTTTAAAATTGTCGACCGATTTTTTTCTCCGTGTGAGACCCCACACACGGAGATAAAAAATCACGGATCTAACCACTTTGGTCGTACAGTGTGTGGTGCGCAGCCACACGGCAGAATCACGCAAACCACACACGAACCGATTTCACCCCCGAGCATTCACAGGTCACCGGAAATCTCACAACATCGCTCGAGATCAAGCGTGACTTCAGAGTAAACAGAGTGTGCGGGCCTCTCCGCTTCACGCAGCCTATAGAGACTCTCGTCTGACCACAGCAGCCACAGACACCATGAGGACAAACACATACATGTGGATTTTACTGCTCTACAGTTCTCTGGCCCGTACTGTCTGTGCTGTTCAACAATACAGTTTGTACGGACTACCTGTGAACGCATCACACACACTGCTAGACATGAAACTTTACACACGCGCAAACCAACAAGCACGGCTACAGTAACGGCTGCATCACCACGTCTGTACTGTATTAGGACAGAGTGCAAAGTAAACGTACAAACACAACCCATCAGTCTGATCATTTAGTGTACTAATCCCGTCCGAATAGGGCTTATGCCAACACTACCTGTGCAGCAGGTCCTTGTCATTTCGGTGATGATATGCTTTACACGACACGTCATACATACATTCACGGTGTTGCCAGAGGTCAACTAGTGCCTCCATCTCTGATGTCCACCGAACTTTCTGGTGCGCCATGCCGCTGACTGTTTTTTTTTTTTAACGGTGTTTCCTCGCCGCCTCTTCTCGTCTTCTGATTGGCTACACTCCGCAGTCATGGCAACGTGCTCGTCTGTCCTCGGGGGACACCACACACGAAGAGAAATCGGGCCAAAACAATCCAACATGTTGGATATCCCCGATATTGAGATTGGAGCAGTCCCGAAGTCCTTCCGAGCGACGAGCACAGTCTTAACACACCACACACGGCAGGAAAATCCGTCAGATTTTTTGTTACGATATTCGGAGCGTTCTTACGATTGTCGTAGGGGTAAATCGGGTCCAAAATCGGCCCAATTATCCTGCCGTGTGAACCAGGCTTAACTGACCAACCCCCAGAGCAGAGCTGTATCACAGAAAACCACACTGTTTGGAGCGTAGTCTATTTGTTACTTTTAAAGGTTCTGCAAATGAAAGTGATTTGTCTTTTCAAACTATTCACTTACTGACACGATAGCAGACAGCTCATTTTGCAACTATTTTTAATGGCTGGAATTGACTATTTTCACAAGGTGTTTGTAAGGCTCATAGTTTAAAAATATACTAAAAGTGGTTAAAAACTGCTATAATATAATGAATGTAAATCATAAGTAATTTCAATAGTGAAAACCAGACTCTACTTTTAAAAATATATATATTACACTGTTCATGTGGACAAACGTGCAAATAAACTGTATTTTGTCATAGTTAGATGACAGTAGCTTGAAGTGTCTTTACTGATCCAGCAGATGGGAGCAGACATATTTATCTTCCTTCATGTTTATCCTGCTCAAGTGGCGCAAAGTTTTCAATTACAGTTGTAACTCTGTGGCTCCCTTTTATTTTTTTCATTTTCACACTCACTTTTTTGACAATCTCACACCTTCTGTTTCCGCTGCATACAGCAGTGACGTGACCATAACTCTGATTGGGCCTCTCTCAAACTCAAATGTGTGAGTGTCATCAAATGTAAAGCAGACAGATACGGGGTTCTATGTTGTTAAGTGTTGAACCTTTTACTTCAGAAACATTATCAATCTCAATCAAAAGAACAGATAATGAAAGGGGGACTGCAGTCACAAATATCATCCGGTCTTTATGAATATTTCTGTTCGGTTCAAAGCACTTAACTCGATAAACTCAATGCTATCAATGCAAAGATTTTTCTTCTTGTCTCTTATTTTTATAGGAAATGATCCCCATCCCACCTTGAGTCACTTTCTCAGATTTCACATCTTCAACCATTTCACAAGTAAACCCTCCCACTTCCTGCTCCAGGGCAACCATGACAACAAGATTCTCAACAACAACAACAACACCTTTTTACACTTGTGTTTGTTACTCTTTCGAAATTCTCACACACTTCTGCCGTCCTTCCGTAAGAGCAACCTATCTATAGGGTCAAAATGTAGCCATCCATTGTCCATCCATACAAACAAAACAAATAAATAGATAATTCAAAAAATAGCTAAT